>WTSP01009848.1:39629-66362 GCA_025331215.1 Actenoides lindsayi
CATTTACAAAAAGCAAAACCCCACAAACAGAACACTTCCCTCTCCCAAAAAACCCAAACCCTAAAAAAAAAAAAAAAGAAAATATTAGTAAGAAATAAAATAATTACTGGGAAAATATGTAGAATAGAATAATTAGCATCATGGGCTCTCTTTATCTAGTATTAAGAAAAAAATTGTTAGATAACGTAAATAAATCTTGTAAGTCACTGAAAACTTAACTAGAGAGGGCTTGATAATTTCAGCACTGGATATCAGCTAGTTCAGCCAAAAATCAGCTATTGCTTGCTTGTACTATAAATTAGGTCATGAAAAAGTCTATCCTGATATTGCTTAGAATATTTCAACAGGCTTATCTAGAGCTAGCCCAGAATTTCTATACATCACAAAATCTATTATCCTTGTATTGCTCTAAGAATATTTAGAAAGAATCCAAGAGAGCACTGACATCATATTTTGAGAATAAAATGATACTTAGCTGCATGTGATTTTCAGCACTTACCCAATATTTGGATAACAAAAGAAGTCTGAGTAAAATTTTCTTTCTTAAACAGAAGTTTCTCATGTTTCTGTTTATAAATGGACAAGTAAGATATCTCCTGAGTGATATTTATGTTCCCTTTGTAAGTCTAAAATTTGGCTCTCCATTTCTATATTTTTGCTTGGCATTTACTTAGAATCAGGAATATATGAGCACATGCATTAAATGTATAATGCTAACCATCTGAGTTGCATGGAAAATATGAGAATAATAATAGATTGAATTTCTGTATACATAGACCTATCTGCTGTGTCTTCCTCACTTACCCAGGCTTCACTCTGTACTTCAGTAACTATCTCCTTTTCATGGTGTAATTCAAGCTGTCTAAAGAAAAACAAAAGAAACAAACAGAATAAGGTAATACGCACCTTTATGAAAAATAAGCTAGATATTTATTGCCATATTTAATAGCAAAGTCTTAAAGTTATGTAGGAACTGTTCATCATGCCCTTGGCCAGAAAACATCCTCCCTTTAGTTGGTAAAAAAATGGAGAATGTCTTTCAGGAAAAAAAAAAAAAAAAAAAAAAAGAAGAAGTAGGTGCTTAGCACATTCTGAAAACCTAAGAACTTTATTTCAACATCTGACTGAAGAATTCAGACACTGATTTAAAAAAACAAACAACTAGAAACAAACAGCAAAATATCAACAACCATATCAACCACATATGTTGCAGGTTGCAGAACTCATCCTCCTGAATTATAATAGTCAAACAGCTGCTGATCTCAAACTAGCTTCCTTGGAACCACATATCTCAGCAGAGTAAAATGAAGCTACTGTCTTTCAGACACAAACAATCTGTCATTCAGGCTGTGATAAGGTAAAAACTGGGGTAATCTATACTTTTGGCCTTATGGTTTTAAAAAAATCAGGGACTATTTTCTTGGTTGCATTCACCAAAAATATTTCAAAATACAAATATCACATGATTCTTTCTTTTTTTTTAATCTTACGTCTAAATGAATGACTATGTAACTATCAAAACCATTGGAAATGCTATTCTACCAAAATGGTCAGCACAAGATACAGATTTAGGAATCAAATTTTATTTTCAAAGAGGGAATAGGATAGATAATTTAGACAGAAGAGAAAAAGTTACAAATATAATTTACTTTTTGGGGTTTTAATTGATTTATTAAATTGAATACTATGCAGTGAGATTCAATGGAGTTGTGTGGAGTATTTAGACAAATACTGACTGCAATATTCTATAAACAGAATATTTAGACATGATGATCACTGGATCAAAAAATGAATGCTGATGGTGTCTTTTCACCAAGTGATATCCCTAAAATGAATGATGTTATATAATAAAAATATAGTTTTGTTTTGTTTTGTTTTGTTCTTCCTCTGCAACTGAATAACATAAGAAATAATATCAATGGAACAAGATATAAAGACAAAGGAAATATATACAAATCCATCAGTGATACAGAAAATGACTGACTAAAGAAAAATACCAGTGAGTGGTTGATTCTAGAATTAAAAAAATAAAAGCCAAGAATATTACTGAAACAAAAAATCAAAACCCTATAGAATGAAATAGTCAGGGCATTAGACAAAGGAAACTATTTACAGCAAGAGTATACAAGATACTTGGAAGAATACTAAAAAAAATGTATTTTCAAAGAACTTTAAAACTTCATTTGAATTGTCTCTGTCTGAAAACACAAAAAGGATACTAATTATTTTATATTAAAAGACATCTCTTTGGGATGTGTATGGAATGAAACTCACAACATACTACTTGAATAGAAGTGACTTCACTGTTGAGGTCTAAAGTTCTGGACCCCTCAGTTCTAGAAGGACAGGGAACTGCTTGAACGAGTTAAGCACAGAGCCACAAAGATGATTAAGGGAGTGCAACATCTGCCTTATGATGAAAGGCTGAGGGAGTTGGGTCTCTTTAGCTTAGAGGAGGCTGAGGGGTGACCTCATTAATGTTTATAAATACATAAAGGGCGAGTGTCAGGAGGATGGAGCCAGGCTCTTCTCTTTTGTGTCCAATGATAGGACAAGGGGCAACAGGTATAGGCTGGAGCATAAGAGGTTCCACAAAAACACAAGAAAAAAATTTTTCACTGTGAGGGTGACAGCTCTGGAACAGGCTGCCTAGAGGAGTTGTGGAGTCTCCTTCTCTGGAGACATTTAAAACCTGCCTGGACGTATTCCTATGTGACCTGCTGTAGGTGTTCCTGCTCTGGCAGGGGGGTTGGACTAGATGATCCTCCGAAGTCCCTTCCAACCCTTATCATTCTGTGATTCTGTGAAAATACGAGGCTAGAAGAGATTTTGCTCAGTGTTTGCTGAAACAGATTTTCATCTGATTCTCATAGCAACATTCAGTATCATCACATACAACATAGAAATGATCACCGCTTACAACTTACAGTAATTCCTCAGGGCATACAAAGATTGAAAGGATTCCTCATGGTCACCGCCAGAACATGGCACAGCTGCTCTCCTCCAACTGGCAAGCTGTTCCTAGCTGGCCTGCACTAACTAGCTCAACTCTTCCACTAACTTTCCTATGTGTCCACATAGTAATCTGCTCTTTTTCCATGTGAACATGTGTCAAGAAAAGCTCACGTGGTATGGAGGTATCTTAAGTAGGAGACAGGCATTGAGCTATGCCATACAGACAGTATGACACCTTTATTGAGGGTGATTCAAGGTTCCTTTCTTAAAACTTGCTTGGTATTTTGCACTGTACTGTCCTTACTTCAAGTTTTTTCAGGATCCAGAGGAACTGCAGATCAAAATTCATCAGTCAAAAAAAAAACCAACAAAAAACCCCCTCCATTTGTTTTGTAATTCAGTATTTCCTTAGTGTCCTTTCATTTTCCTCATATAAAACAACAAGGAAACACACTTTAAGAACGAATACAAACACCATTGTCAAGCTAGAACTATAATAAGAATACAATAATTTTCAAAATTAAAATAACCATTTTTTTAATAGAAGTTCCTTCAATGTAAACAATATGTCTATGCTCCTTTTATACGATGGGGTTTATTAACTTCTTAACACTACAGGCACAGTGTTCCTTGATTTGCACAAGGAAACACAATGAAGTCACTGTCACAGAAGGATCATACAGGAAAACCAGATAAAGATGAACATAGAACTGCAGTGAATTTGTTCTTTGAGAAACTAGGCACACTACACCAAATCCACTTTCATTGGATTTCAGAGGTGTAATGAAGTGTAGATTTTGGTTTCATCTGACTGAAGCAGACAGGTAAGAGGAACGAAATCTCAGTAATTAACTATCTACCTTCCAAGGAAGATGGCAACATAGAGGTAAAATTAGCCAAGTTCACATAAATGTACTGTAAGGAACATTCAAATGGACTGGGTGACCTAGTAAGGGATTTTCCATCCCAGACTTCTAAAAATGACAAAAAAAAGTGCTGATAAACAGACCATGAATAACCCCCAAAAGTCCCTGGCAACACACTAGATATGAGTGAGAGAGAAAACATATTATCTTGGCTTTTTTCTTTCAGAGTCTATTATTTTTTTTAATTTTTTTTTTGGCAGTAGCAACTGGCATGGAGTGAGTGAGTCCAAATTGCTTGCAGCACACACAGAGCACACATTCAGTTCAGATAGCAAAATCGTTAACTAAATGGAGCAAGGAAACCTTCAAGGCTGGACAGAAAAGACAAAGACAGACACAGGGGGTATATGTGGGAGTGGAAGGAAAAGACTCAAAATACAAGGAAGGACATTGCAGTGTTGGGAGTCTTGACAGCTCATTAAAAAACAATCGAGTGGATTTCTTGGGGGGGTTGTTTGAAGTTTAAAGTCACAAAGTTCACACAACTCCCTCTTTCACACATATTCATCTTCTTCCTCCAAATTACCAGTTTCAATCCTAATGTCCCTGTGCCACATTCCATCCCATTTCTTAGTAAGAAATGAGATTCAGTCAACTCAAGTAGCTATTCTCTGCAGGCATTTTATACTAAAAGAAGCTGGAGAAAAGGTATAATTGAAAGAAGTGATGAGTCTGCCAATCCACGTGAGGATGTTTGAGCTCATAAAACATATCACTGTACATGTAAAGAGCAAGCAGGATTATCAAGTTGAACATTTCAGAAGAGGGGAGGAGAATAAAGGTTGAGTGTCAAACCTCAGGACCTGAGAGGACCTCAAAGCACAGTCACAACATACTGACTGTGGAGGAGTGGAAGGATTAAAAGACTAATAGTCAGAGAAGACAAGAAAGATTAGCTTAACAGAAAGGGGGTTTTTTATATTTTTTTTTTCCCCCTCTTAAATTCCCACTGCTGACTTCAAATTCTGGCAACAGCAGCAATCTCAAAACTGAAATTGCAGAGTTAGCGTAATAGAATGTTAATGTAGGGTTTATCTAAAAGTTCTAACAGCAAATATAGGTAAAACTATTTTTGCTTGACCCACAGCCAACTTTCTCATATTATAGGAGAATATTTTCCTGGTTGATAAACAGTACTTAAATCACCCTGTAAACTGAGAGATGATAAAAATATAAAGCAGATGGATGCAGTAACCAATCATTAACGTACATGGCAAAATTTGTCGGAGGTAAAAGCCATCATCAGAAGCTACTTTGAAAGGAAAAATTAGATTTGCAACCCCTTGGGGATATTGTGCAGAATGAAAAAAATAAGAGTAAATGGAGAATAAAACTGCCATGAAAAGTAGAAGAGTAAATGTATGCCAAAAATGTAGAAAAATGAATGATCTTTCAATACTTTGTCTCTGGTGAAACTGCTCCAAGATAAATCTTGAGCCACAGCCTGTCTCTGAAGATTCTACTACTCACCCATCTGACCCTCAGTAATACATTATATGAGGCTCTTTACAAAAGTAAAAATAAGTGAAGACTTCTTCCATCCTTTTGCTCTGTCTGACGGGACTACAGAGCTTTTACATTATCATTATTTGTTTGAAAAGCCAGGTCAATCAGGGAGATTTTTACATTTTCGCCTACAGTAGCTGGGTTTGTGGAAAGCTGATCCTGGAATTTTGAATCCCATGAAGAGAAACAACCTTTGCTACTAATGGTGTCACTGTATCCTCTAGAGGATTTCATTAAGATTTCCACTTGACATAAAAAACAACTGCCAATCAAAATACAATATTATTTTTCAGTTTTGAGATGGTCTTGTAGAATTAAAAGGAAAATCTCAATCCAAATAACTGGATGGTAAATTTGTGGTTTGGTGACTGAAAAGAGCCCGTAATAGAGCCTCTTCAGAGATTCCTATTCTGAGGTAGTATTACTCTGTTTTTTAAAGTTTCCATGGTGCTGTATTATTACATCTTTCCTTTTCATAGTTAATCATTCCCCCACAGATCAGATACTGTGAAAAGCTTTTTGTCCCTCCCCACCTGTAACATACCACCATTTAATTTGATGCTAATAAGCACTGCACTGTAATGAGGCCACAAATCTACTTCCTTTGCTGAGGGAACAGTAGAAGGCTGATAGACGTATCTACATCGCACTGGGCACTTTGCATTCCATCACTCACAACTCACCTTATGCTGGGCGAGCTGCATCTTTATTTTGTCAGGGTCATTTGCAATTTCAAGATCCGAGTCCAAAGATTTCTCTGACTCTTCCAGCCATTCCATAAGTTTGTGCCAGGCTTCATGGAACTGCAGGAAAATGAGATTTGCATGGATTTTAAAATTCACCGGTTCATTAAATAGTCCAAAAGCATTAAACCCCAACCAATTCTCCACAGGCCAATTAAATACTCTGCAGACTTCCTAAAGATTTCTGTGCTTTTTCTCCCTGGTATCTCAAACAGGTCTAGCCCAGTCATGTGCCCACTGGACTTAAGCTCCCTTCTCCTAGGTGAATCAGCAACCATGGATCTTTCAGAGACATATTGGTAACTTCTGCTGATATGTCAGTCATTTATATTCCTACATTTTGAGTCCTGAATAGTCAATACAGCAAGCTTAGCTATTGCCTACATGGGACAACAGCAGTAAATCACGGGGGAAAACTCTCATCTGGATGACTGCCCAAGATTTTCCCTGGGATGCTCTAAATGCTCTCATTATATCAAGTAGTATCTCAACGGGCAAAGAACAGATTCTTGATCTTCCTTCCTGCCTCAACAAAGGGAGTGCTTCAGGGAAGGAAGCAGGGAAAGACCAAAGATTCAACCAGCTTTCAAGAAGTGGCATCCCTTTGGGATTCAATTTTTCTAAGCTGGTTGTTTCTCTCCCCATGTCTCTTTTGAAAATTCTTCTTGCCTGGGCTGACTGCACATGAAAGCACAAGAAACTAGTCCAGAAACCTCTCAGGGCTCCTGGACCCACCCCTGTTGTTCAGGGCTGTGGATCCAGCCTTGACACTAGTACCCTTCAGTACACTTTGCCCGCTCTGCATAGATAGTTATCCTAAATTAGTAAGTTATTGTATTCAGCTCTGTATATGGATATAGAGATGAAACCCATCTCACTGCAGAACTGCTGTGTGCATGAATGCACAAGAGAAACTGCCAGAAAATAAATGGTATTTGTTTAGCTTAAGGACTAATTTATTGCTCAGAGAAGTTTCTACTCCCATGTGCTGAGTGGCAGTAACAGTGAGCACGGGCATGTGATTTGGCTGTGAAAATCTTCAATGGTCATGTTTACTTGAATAAAAAGAAGCTAGAACTTCCTCTTGACATTTAAACATATTGCATTCCTCCCACACATTTTGCATCTTATCATTTATGTTCCTCAGTGAGGGGAACATCAATTTACAGAAAAAAGAAACACAACAGAATGCTCCCTGGTGAGGAACACTATGTGAAAAAGCTTTCCAGGTTTTTAAGGAAATAAACGGAGATATCTTACCACACAGAAGATACTGGATGAGTAGATAACGTAAGAGATTGAGGAAGTGATGAGTATTAATCAAAGCATAATGTAAATCCAAGAAGAAAATACTAATACCCCCACAACTTAGTGAAAGGGGTTCATCACATTCTGTAAAATGTAAGGGGTTGATTGTGAAACTCCTTTTTGAGGACAGATGGCACTAACATACATCTGTAAGCCATACTGTAACTTTCTTCTTTCAGACTATCTGGTATTGCAGACAGAAGTCACTGCTCGGGTTGAAAATGATGCTTTCACTTCACAAATGAAGTGCTCTATGATCGAATCACAGAAATTGCTCCACTAACTCAACAGTGTCTGTTACACTAAACCCAGACTTACTTGAAAGTGCTTTAAAGCACCATATTCTTCAAGAGTCTGGATGTAATTACAGCTAAGTTCAAAGAGTTGTACAACAGCTGTTGTCCGATTACCTGTTTGGCTCTTTTCCTTGCATCATCCAAAGCTCTTCCCCTTTCAACTAAGCGTTGAACTACTTTTTCCCATCGACTCTGTACACTAATCAGTAGATTCTTAATAAGGACAACATCCTGTTTCTGGCTGAAATATTTCAGATGGGTTCCAGTTTTGTCCAGCTCTATCATCTGATCTCGATGAGAATTCACTTCTGTGGCAAAAACCTTGGAAAAAGGGGAGAAAATTACTCTGAATACTATGGTGCTCAAGCAGTGGGTAAACACTAGAAAAAAAATCACAACCCAGTCTGATAAAGAATGATGTAGAGAGAAAAGAGTATAAAATGCAATTTTGAAACAAATTAAATGTTTCTTTTGAATGCCAGCGTTACAGGGTTCATTTGGACATCGTTAAAGAATCTCCACAGAGTGGGAGAAAAACATTACACATCTGTTTCTTTACATACCTTGTGTTCATCAATTTGAAACAAGACAGTGTCCAAGATAAGACTTGGCCGAGAAGCTGCAGTTAAAGTTTGCTCAGCTTGAGTAAGCCAATTGATGAAATCTTGAAGTGAGTTGTGGAACTCCATTGCTAAATTGAGGGCTTCTTCCAGTTTGGTCTGTAAAGAGAGGTCACGCTTTAATAGCAGCTGGTATTGTGCAAGGGCTTCAGCCAAGCAAGCAATTTTAGTCCACCATTTTGGAGTAAATCATTTTAGTTTAACATTTAGTTTAGCATTTTACAACATTTTTCCAACTCAAAGTTTCCGAGTTTTAAAATAACAGCCTACATTTGAGCATATTAAAGGAGATGAATAGAAAAGCAACAGTAAAATTATGTATGACAGATGAGTAGAAAATGCAGCACCTAGTATCAAGATAAAATTTTCCACATTAGAACACTGTATCTTCTACTACTTAATCCTAATGGGACATATGAATTTATCAATTCAAATCCAAAACCAGTGAAATCCCAGAAATCTAAGGTGGCAGCGCACTTGGAAGAGCTTCAAAGAGGTCATCTAATTTATTCTCTTGCACTAAATAAAGAACAAGTTTGCCTGGACCACTTCTTTTAATTAAGTCCAACTGTCATTTTGGTTGCCTGAACCAAGACTAATTTTGGATACAGAATTTTTCTTGATCATGAGACAACAGTCAGAGACTTTCAAACAATCACACTGCTGAACTAGCTGAGCACTCCAACCTTACAGCTTCCTGCAAGAAGGTGCTCATGTTGGGTATTAATTAGTTTGACATTCTTACATTACAGCTAGCTTAAAGAGACAACAGCATTCTCACTTTAAAATATAACTAAGTTGTGAGTTAAAATATTTGTGCTGTATACACACTAAGGCCATATAGAGAGTTTTTCTGTTTGTAATTATTGATATTCTTCATTGTTTGATTAAGGTAGAACAAATGGACTATACTTCATGAAGGAATGCAAGCAAAATGAAATTAATAATCGGAAAACGTATGTTGAATATCAGTGATATCATGCTATTGATCTATGTTAGACCAGAAGGTAATCACTTGAAGTAAGTGGCAGAAGGCCAAGTGCTTGGGAATTTTAAGAAAAAAGAACAGATAAAAGCTAGGAAAATTGATATAGCATTTCTGTACTGAGGAGGAGATAAACCTGAGCGATCAAATAATTTTATTCACACTCTCATGTCTACAATTACTGTAACAAAAACCAGAAAAGCCCTCACCTTAGCAAACAAGCATTACCAGTATCAGTTAACCTATCTCTATGGAACAGACTTGTGCCATTCTCACCCACTCACCCCACCAATTACAGATACTCAACTATTGAAACCCATTTTCTTCCCCAGTACTTTCTAAACATACCAATAAATTCTGCATAACTGTCTCTACAATTGATTTTAAATTTAAAAGATAGAGCAAGTATGCATGCATTAAACATCAACATCCTTAAATACATGATTTACACTTCTATTTTTATGTAAAAACACATACTTTTCTTTCACTGAGCTTTGTTTGTACCGATTCCCATTTTTCTTTCAAGTTATTTATGTCCTGCTCAACGTTTGTTTCAGCAGACTCTGGGCATCTTGCAAGCATCTGCTGGCCTTTCTGCATTAGACACTTATATGTCTCTTCTTTGGCTTCAAAGGCAGCACAAAGTTCCTACATAAAAAGAAAGCACCAAAAAATAAGTCAGGTAGAAATTCAATACTCTTTACAAATGCTAGTACAATATTTATTGCTCCCCCAACATTTAGCGGGTATGATTAAGACTAATAAAGGAAACATATGTAATTCATAAAAAGCCAAATGAGCAAAGAAAGGACCCAGTTCTTCAGGAAATGAGAACTTGTATTGTCTGTCAGATGTTTTCTCTGAGATCCAAAGCTTGGCAAAGAAAGCACTATGCGCTTGCTGCACAAGATTTGCTACAACTTGGTTGGTTTAAAGTCCATCTGTAGCTGAAACACAAAAAGTGTCAGCATTATAGAGTGTGCTGAAAGCCCAGACCTATCCAACACACCTTCCAAAGTGGGTGGGACAACTTGGGAGGGCTGCTTTATTGCACGTTGTCTCCTCCACTCTAGACAAGAACACTGAAGACACTTTACGCATATAAAGAAGCTGGGAGTAACAACGGGTTTACCTACTAACTGTACTACTATTCTCTTTTAACCATGTTAAACATAGGATGGTAAGAGCTTCCATGCATCCTTCTGAGTTTTCAGAAGAGCATGTTAAGTATTTGTAACAGACCATCCAAAACTATACCAAGAAAATTGCTGCAGACTCCCAAATGAGGAAAGTCTTCCAGGAGATGAGCAGTAAGTGGTTCACAAATAGAAGGAAAAAAACTTTTTCCTCTGATTTCCAAGACAAGAGCCCAAACCCAACATTTTCTTTGTGTTAAGACACTGTACACAGGGTTTTACCTGATCACAGAGGAGGGTAAAGCAGGAAGCAGGTTCAACCACGAGCTAAGATTTTAACAGGTCAGAAGGGCTTCCTTGCTTTCTTTCTGAGGACTGTGAAAAGTCAGGTCACACAGCCTGCTTCCTCCTCTGTTCCCAATTTCCCTATACAATTTCTGGTTTCCATAACTCCCCAGAGCATCTTATTTTACTGCAGTGCTAGAATCCCTCAGAAGTAAACACAGGGAGTGCAGAACAGGTGAGGCACAGCAGGGCAGGAATGGCCCTAACACGGGGGCTGAGGTAAGTCTAAGACAGGGGCTCATCACAGTGGTAAACTCTGCACTACGGTCACACTCTTAAGAAGTCAGGAGCAATGAAAGGTACTTTAAAGGAGGAACTGAGAAGAAGGATTGTTTTAAGAAAAGGAGAGGTATCTTCTTGAGCAGCACTGGGACAGCCAAAGAGGCTTCTTTTTAAGCCCCCTTCCTGCTAGTGTCCTCTAATGTCTCCTCGTAGATTTTGTTTTCCTGGAGCTGCCTTAGCTGGAAATGGAAAGCTCAACTCTTATTTGTCAATTGATTATAGACAAGGGCTCTTTTATTTCTATCTGTAGAAACAGACCTTACATTCAAGAAGATGGTTTATAACGTTATTTCCAATGAGAAACAAATCAAAATATAGCACAAAACTTTCTTCTGCAGTTTTATGCCACAAATTAACACGGTTTGTATTACTTAGGGGCAAGTTTGAATCTGGAAGTTATGATAAATAGCACTTAACACGACAAGTACTTAACATGGTCTCAACATTTCAGAGAATTTACATATCTGCACAGATACCATGAGGTTTAACTAAACTGGAATCAAGTCCTATTTTCTAAGGATTATGTACATCAAAGGATAACAAGTCAATGTTAGCAGTTACATGATGGCCCACAGCATAGTAACAACCTGATAAAATGTACATATACAGTTAGGAAATGATTGTACATATAGAGTATGTACTAATGGGGACATATTCCCATTTGCTCCACCTATAATATTATATTCAGTTTAAAGATTCTTCACCTAATCAGTCTGTAACTGCAGAAAGTATAGAAAATGGCTTGTTGATTTGCATAGCAAAAGACTGCACCGAAGAAAACACTGCAGTTTTTCAGGGAAATTGTTTTTTTTATTTTCTTTCTTTTTAAGACAAAATGAGAAGAATTTGGGGAGGTTCAAAACCATGAGGTTATCTCCGTGCTTTGTCCTCGTTTCCTGTCATAACTGATTTTTAAAAAGGTAAATTATTTTCCTTCTCAGAAACAGTTACCAGTAAATTTTGAAGAAAAAAAAAAAGGGAGGGGAGAAAAAAAAAAAGAAGTGTCCCACATTGGCAAGCAATGACCTTTAACATAATTCTAAAATAAAATCCTACTTTTAAAGCTACGGCAATGCAGCGTTCTAGTGGAAACTGTGTCAGGCATATCTGAGTTCAAGGACCGTTCAGTAAATATCACTGTTATATCTGAGCCAGGAGGTCAAGAGTTCAAATCACTGGATTTGGTGTTATATCCTGACCTAAAAGCACAGCATGATTTTATACAAATGGAGCACTATGAACCACTTTTCTCTGAGCTGAGAGATCAAATTTTAAGTGTCATCTTTTTTTTTTTTTTTTAAGCTCTGTGGTTCTACAGAGGTGGACAAATCCATGGAATATTTCTTAAAGGAAAGGAATAATTTGGGCATCCTGATCAGCTTGCCACTTCTATTTAAAGCAGAGTTTCTATATGAGCCAGCAGTCCTCAGTACATCTGTGCTAATGATGATTCTAATGTCATCTTTGGTTAGGTAAAGAATAAAGGATCAAGTCTTTTAACTCAAGGTCCAGTGAATGTGGATCACTTTAAGATTCATCTTTGTATGTTAGAAAAGACATAAATGTAGTTATGGAGCAGAAGAAAAAGAAGAATAGGAATCACTGAAAAAACTGTAAACACCTTCTGGTTTTCTTTCTGAGAATAAGGATGCAAAAGTTCTTTTATTTCTGTCTCAGCACTATTAATGGTTCAGTTTTGGGCATCTCCCAAATGACTACTTTTCCTACATTGAAAAGAACAGTGTTGTTTTGACGGCTATTAAAAATTTGCAAGATACTGTACAGACATCGTGATATATAGAACATGTTCTGTATTTACCATAAACACTCTTGAAAGATAGTTAGTCCTGAAATGCAATTTGCAAAGCATACTAATACTGATACTTACCATATGGGTATTAAGCTGCTCTCTTGCTGTTTCTGGTAAGCCTCCAACAGGTTTTGATGCCAACAGCTGACGTTCAGTGTCTGTTAGCCATTGCTGCATATCTTCAACTTCACCATGGAAACCTTGGGCCTAAATTATACCATATCATTTTAGAGCTTACTTAAATGTTCTTCATTCTAATACTAGCTCAGATACAGAAAGTATACTGGCAACAGATTTAATCAGGTACTTAAAATAAACAAAGGAAAAGCAAGAAAAAACCCAACCCAAACTTCAAACTAGCTCAATTCAATCTAAATGACATAAACACAAACCAAGGAGGCTAAATGAGGAACTGCAAGATTAATGTTTTCCCTGAATAATATACCCACACAGAAACTGCACCCTTTTAAAATATGTAGGCCAAAAGCTGAAGTTTTGATTTGCACTATAAAAGACAGTGGCCAGCTGTGAGCCATAGAGCTGGATTCGAACTTTCTCCAAATTCAGGACTGTCTGCATTATGGTTTTCATTTACACCAACTTCTAATACACTTATCTATGTATTTCATGTGAAAAAACACTTTTTTTTTCTTGAGTTATCTCTTTATTTGATCATTTCCTGTTCACCTGGATCAAGGCACTGTCCAGCTGCTGTTTCCTTTGTTCTGTTTTTTCCAACACGTTTTGCCAGCGCTGATTCAGAAGTTCCAACTTGCTCCGTAAATTACTTGCTTCTTCAACAGCACTTGATTCAATCAAGTCATTTCCTGCTTTCTTAACTGCTTCCACCGTAGACTGATGAGCTAAAACATCATTTTGTAGGACCTACAATTGTAACACAGCATGTATGACTGGCCATGTTGATAATGAAGGCAATCACAGTGACTGAGCTTGTTCTAATCCAGTGACATGGCAATAGTTTAGCATCAGCACAGGTATTAGTAATGAAACCTAATAACAGGTCTCTTCCATCAAAAGCAGGAACAAATGCTACATTGTATTTTTAGACCTTGGAGGAAAATGACATGTTCCTTCTGAATGTATAAATTTCTTTCTGAAATTATGAAAAGTTTCTGGTACTGCTAGCAAAGAATTATTTTTTTTACTTTCCTTGATTTACTACATACTGTAATAGGATTTTAATTTGGTTTGGAAAAAACCAAAGCGTGTGACAACAGTGTTATACATCGTAGTGCCAGCTGGTTGTGGAGAGGAGATAGCACCATGAATACTCTGTACCTTCTGTGCCACACAGCAACCTGACTGCCACGACATCTTTTTGTGTATTTCAGGTCTACAACTCACTGGCTGTTATTTCAGGCTACAGAGACACTTCTACTGTGCTAAAAGCTGGGGAATTATTATAACACTAACAGCACAAGACCTCCTCCATCTGTTTCAAAACCTGTTATCACCAATCACAGTAAAACTGTAAAAGGCTAAAACTGTATTTAGGAAAAGGATGTTGTTTTGAGAAAAGTTTAAAAAAAAAAAAAGGCTTAAAAATATCAGAAATGCAGAACAGAAAAAGAGAATATGCAAAACAGTTGGGAAGGAAATGGTAAACCCCATCTAAGAAATTCAAATTTATGACTGTTGCCTTCCATGGGATCTGCTTCAAGCTCACCTCCCTCAAAATGCTAGCATATGGAAAAAATGTAAAGCTAAATACAAAGGAACTTTTAAATAAACTATACAGAGCACTTGATGAAACAGCAAGTCATAAGTAGCCCTTGTATACAAAATATGCATCATATTTGCTTTAATACTTCTGAGCTAAGCACTGCAAGATATTAATTATTTTATTTTCCTAACAGGGTGAAAAAAAGGGGATATTCACAGAAGCAAATGTATCTTATCCCTTCCTTCCTGCTGAAGCTCACTGAGAACAAGGTCCGTTTTTTTCCAAAGTTATTCCAGGGATGGATATTTTTCCAGGCTACCACAGGATGCACTACTGTGTGAACTTTCTAACCTATAAACTCTGTTTTATAAAAAGGAAGCAGATTAGTTCATGTGTTTGCTGAACTCCTTCAGCCCTAAAAGTAGATGAAGTTATAGACAATGTCTGGGTGCTTCTTCAGTAGTAAAATACTTCCATTTGATACGAATATAAAAGGTTCATGGAATGGAAGCTTTTATTTGCAATTTGTCTTGGTTTTGTTTTTTTTTTTTTAAATGGCTTGTTTCTAACAGTAGTCACACAGGGCATGTAGATATTTTACTCCTGTTCCAGCTAACCACACAACAAGCTTCAGAAGCTGCATAGCTGCATTAACACAGACAATGAAGATGCCTTAATTATCTGTGGAGTTTCAATTCTGATCTTCTCTAAATCTGAACCAGACTCTGAATAATTTTTCACATCATACACAGGCCAAAAATTAAATAGCAGATTTAAAGGAGAGGATTTATGAGGTTAGTTTGAAATCTTCAGGCCTAGAATCATAGAATGGTAGAGGTTGGAATGGACCTCTGAAGATCGAGTCCACGTCATCATGAACAGCACTGAGTCACAAAAAGAGGTAGGTAAGATCTCTAAATACCAGTGGGATTTTAGGGGATACCCCTAAAGTTTGCTGAGATTTTCAGAGAAGCATTCTCCTGTTTTAGTCGGACCCAACTGAGATACAATTTTGCAGAATTCAGCACAACCAACCACTGTTTTCTGGGAAGGAAGAAACAAGAACAAAAGAAGTGTACAGGTCGTGTGCTTTTTGTGAGAGTTGGCCTGAACAGAACTAATCAAGGAGTTTACTGCTTCAGGGTGAGTAGCAGGTCTGGGAACTTTTGAGTTCCCCCAGTCAAATGAACATGAATAAAGGTGGAGACAGGTCGAGCTGCTCTTTTTGGTTAAAACTTATGTCACTTGTATGGCATAAGTGAGGAAGGAAGGTATATGAAGGAGTAAGAGGAAAAATATTAGTTACCCTAAGCCTGCATTTCAGCTATAATCTGCATCTTGAATAATTCTCTATAGATTTTCATCAAGTGCTAAGTTTTACAACAAAACTCGCCACTAAGATAAACATCAAAAGAACATTTCAGTTAATATTCATTATTAATTACATACATGATGTTTGGCAAGTTCAATTTCAATAGCCTTGGGGTCTCCACCCACAGGTTTCTGTTCATTCAGCAAGTCTTCTGTATGCGTCAGCCATGTCAGTAACTCATCAAGGGCATGCTGGAACTGCCCCAAGGCTAACAAGGCACCTTCCAGCTTGTGCTATAGTAAAAATAAAATTAACAATAAAATAGTTTCACAATGCTATTGAATTGGCTTACATTACCATTAGTCACCGTAATCCAGAGCGGAGTCCATGCATATGATAGCATAAAATCCAGGGAGAAACAGTTATCCAACACAAGCAACTGCTTTGCAGTTAGAGCTGAGTTAGCAGTTCCCTTGTAAAGCCTTACATTCCAGGCTTAAATTCCTGACCTTTGAAGACCCCGTGTAACCAGAGCAGAGGAAAGTTTGAAGGTTTTCTCATCAGCTACATGACAGTAGTTTTTCATCACTTGAAATATAATTTCAATATAAATGCAGTTGGGTGCATGATCTTTAGAAAACCTTTTATTTATCAAGAAATTATTCAGTTCAGAAAAAAAGACCAAAACACTTTAAAGTACTGCATCTTTAAATCTCTCTTTCAGTTTCATAATTTAAGAAAAAGCTTAAGTTGCTGCATTTGTTTTTTTTCCAAATGCTCAGTTCAGCAGCTAATAGTACTTTTTCACATATAAACATGTTTTCAACTGCTACTTAAGATGTCATCAGATAACCAAAATGAAAGAATAATGATTTGACGTGGCACTGCTGACAGAGAAGTGACAAAAAAATACTGCTAATGGTTTAAAAGCAATCCAATATATTGTAAAATTCAAATTCCATTATATATAGTTCTGTAATTTCCAAACTAAAAGGAATAAAAGTGTAAATTTATACAAACATTATGCATAATAAAAAGCTTTTCTCAGAAATGTAAGTCATAACAACAGACCCCACCTTCGAGTTTATTTACCTGTCTACTTATAATTTTTTCTTCTAGACTGTCCCACATTAGTTTGAGCTCTGAGAGAGGGTCTTGAACAGTGTGCTTGTCACTCTCCTCTGTTACTTTCTTCAGCAATAGTTCTGCCTGATGGTTCAGCCTTTCCATTTCTATCTGCTGCTGATAGGCTTCTGTCTTAAATTGCTAGGGTGAAGAGAAAAAGCATAGAAATAAATATATCACTAGTAATTATCTTCTTGAATATAGCACAATAATTTTTACAATACTAATGCATCATGATCAACTTCCACACATTTTGGAGTTTGTTTTTCCAGGGTCAAAATGCTTGTAAGACACTGATAATCCAGACAGTCCCAGCTAACTGAAAATAGGCACAATGTCTTACTATTCTAGCAGATACTGTTAACTCTGACCAGTGGATGATATAGATGCTCAGCAGAAAAGTATTCTCCAATCATCTACCTGGTCTGTAAAAAAGTCAGACCATAACTTCAGTAACTCCTAGCTCTTGTGGTTGTGATAATACAATGCTTTAAACTTCAAATAGAATTATTCTTCAAAAGAGCTGGAAGCAAATTTTCTTTAGAACACCCTCTTGTACACACAACTTGGTCAGCAGTCTGAATACAGCTTGCATTATACGTTCTAGTCTGAACTATGGCAGATTATAGTTCCTTTGAAGTGACATCATAAAATAAATAGCTTAAACAAGCTGCTCACAGACAAAAAAAAAAAAGTGTACAGGTAAGTAACAAAACCAAGGACATTCTCTGATGGTTATATACCCCTGGTTTTTATATACAGTGTAATAGTCTGCCAATTTCAGGAGCACACCCAGTCACAGATCCATACAGACAGGCTTCAAAGCTAGCCTGAACTTTTGATTTTGAGCTTACTCATATATTGAGAATGTCATCGTCTGTGTGAGCATTTAGATAAAACTTATAATGGTAGAAGTGAAGCTTTGGAGGCATTCTCTCAGAGACTCAAGGAAGCTGTTCATGGTAGAAATCAGAAAACATAGAGGTCATAGCAAAGGAATCCTGTACATAGTAACCTCATAACCTCTGAAAGACAAGGAATGCTATTACAAATATTTCTGGGCTATCAGAACATATTCACAAAATAAAACGTAGTCTCACTAAATTTGGAATAGATTTTAAAATTAAACACATTTGAAAATCAAAAGATTGCAATGAAATGTTATTTGGAATTTTCATAGAGATTCTTTTTTGCTAGAAATTGAAAATGAAAATTGCTTTTGATGCTTGAAAGATACAGAAAAATACGAAACAACACAGAAAAACACAGACAGATGAAAATATAAATGAAATAAATTGCTAGTTCATACCTTAAGTTCCTCAGTTTGCTGCTTCACGGTCTCCAGATCTGTTCCAACTGGGGACATAGATGCTAACTTGCTGCCAGCAATGTCTACCCAGTCAAATATTGCCTGAAAATCACAGTAAGACATTTCAGCATAGGTAGAGAAATACTGTCATGTTTAAAAATTGTATTAAAAAAAAAATAAAATATATATGATATTTTACTTAACTCCAGAGAACAACACTGCTGTGCTCTTAAATGTTCCTAATGTAACCCTACAAGTCATCCTCTGTCCAGTATGAACATTAGAGAACTTGAGAAAAATACACAGTGAGGGTGCACTGGAGAACAGGCATGTTGCAGTATTATTAAGGGGTGTTCAGCTGCTTCATCTGCACAGAACACACAACCAGCTGCCCTCACTGTCATGAGAAACTCCAATTTTAAAGGTTTAATGAACCAAGAAAGACAATAACTCCATTGAGGGGGGGAAAAAAAAAAAAAGTTTTTGCAAAATCTGACCACGCTTGGAATCTTTTCAAATGTTTCAAACTTTTATCCATTCACTGAGAAAAGCTATGCCACTCAGCCAAAATGTGCAAAGAATATGAAAAAAACCAAAACAACTATCCGTTAGAGAGAGAGAAAAGATCATGGAATATTTAGGCTTGGAAGGGACCTTTATAGGCCATCTAGTCCAACCCCTTCCCCCTTTTTTTTTCCTTAAGCTTCATAAATTTAGGATGTATAGTGTACAAGACATTTTAAGAAAACTATGGGAAAACTGACCTATGGATTTAAAAAGTGAATCATCTTCTAAAGTATTATGATAGGATAAGTGATACTAATAATTAGCATAATGGTCCAACAACACATTAATATTTTTTGTTGTTGTTTAAAATACGAACATTTAAATAAAACTTAATAAATAATAAAGCTTAAATAAAACTTATCAAAAAGGTGGAATAAAATTGAAGCTCTTGGTCCACTCAAAATAAAATAGAATCAAGTGATTATATGGACCTGTACCCTGTTCCTCTGAGATCATGTAAAAATGTCACAACTTTACCTCACCTATCATACTAAGCACTGACTATCACAAGGAAGTACAAGCACGATTACTGTGAATGTGTTGTCTCAAAAAACCTCTGTCCTTATCAATAAACAAGGGGATTCCAATTTTGAATCTAAACACAGTGCAGTATATTAAGAAATACACAAAGAAAACAACCCAACAGAGTTATTCTTTAATGCAAAACTCTCACCTCCAAACAAACCCAGGCAATCCAGAGGAAAAGGTATCAGCCTACTGAAGAAAACAGTCACTCTGATCAGAGTGCTGTATTACTGGGCACCTACCCAATCACATGACCTTTTTTACTATAACCACATTAAATCCTATTGACTCCAGCCTGGTTTAGGTAGTAACACACCATCTTACCTGGAGTCCATCTTGGTACTGCACAGCTGCCTGCATAGCTTCAGCAAGCTTATCCACCCTCTCTTTCCATGTTTTGTTTAAGGCATCCCAGGCAGAATTCAGCTGCAATTAAGTGCAAGTTACCTCAATGGACAAAAGAATTTTATTGATGTATAATGTACATTCACTAATTACTCAGTGATCAATGACACCAATAAACTAAGCATGAAGAGTTCATATTCATTCATATTAACACTCTCGTTCTCCCTGTGACTGCATTGTTAGTTTCCTACAGAATACACTATGGGATGGATTACAAAAGCTTTAAATTAGAAAGACTGTAAACTTAAATATTGATTATTGAATATTTTTATTAAAATATAATGAATACACAAAATATTATTATTAAATCATTTGGAGTTGCATCATTATAATAAAGGTGGCTTAAAAGAAATGTACATTGCTGAACATTAGAGAAAGTAAAAGTACGTTGCAGTCATCCAACCAGGATGGTCTCAGTTGTCTCTCTTTGCATATACTAGATATATCTGAAATGTATTCTAGCATGACTTTTGCAAACCGTAGTCACCTACCATATTAATTAGTGAGCAATTTAAAAAAATAAAATAAAAATCTGTTTCTGAGAAAAATTTTAACCCATGAAGCAATTAAATAAAATGCTCTGTACACTCTAATCTAATCTGAGTCAAGGTTCATTTATCTGAAAGGCAAACTTTACTTTTACTACAAAGGCTTCAGAAGTGTCTCATTTCTGCCAAATTTTTTTCTTTCAGAATTTGTTGGGGGCAGGGGAGGATATACCAATTTCAGATGAAGAAGTAGCTAACAACAGATTTAAGGATCTGCATTCCGCATACCTCATCTATACTCTTGTTGACAATAGGTTTGTCGGGCTCTCCACAAGCAGCTCTAAGTTCAGAACCAAGGCTCACAACTGTCTCTAATTCTTCTTGTAGTCCATCAATTTCTTCTTTAGCAGCCTACAAAGAGAAAAGAATCCAAACCCGGTAATACTAAATTTAATAATCTACGTACAACTTGCTTTCAAGGCAGAGCACAGCAAGATTCCATCTTTGCCTTCTTTAAAGTCACCTGGACTTAACAATTGCATGCTTAAAATACAAGCAGCCCTTTGCAGTGTCAGAGTGGAATCAACCTACTTCAGCCTAAATTATAACAATGGTTTATGATGACATTTCGTATGAGATGGAAAAAACCAACAGGAAGTTTTAAATTATATTTCTTTAATCAGAGGGTTTTCTTTTCCAGAGGTTATCATTCAACCTTCAAATCTTTAACTATCAGCATAAATAATTACAGGCTTAATACATGTGTACACCTTTCATTTAGATGGTACGCATTACTCAGGGAATCTAAAGTATGTATAACATTTAAAAGTCTCAGTGACATGCTTATTATATACATGTTTATGAACAGATATGTACATATAATGACAGGCACATGCTGCATGCTCATTGCAATTAAGTGCTGATCCATGTTATTTACCACAGACCCTTGAGAGGTTATTACAGTAAATTTCTAGTCAATTATCCCTCTTGGTCTCTAAAAAAAAAATAAATATTCTCCCGTGGTATTTCATATTAATTCTGTCTTTTCTCTGAACACTGTAAATAAAAGAGTCAGCAAAATACTTTCTACTGACCTCAGCAGCTTCTTGCTGTTGCTTGACTACAGATGGGTCAACTCCAGGTCCCTCCAGTTCTCGAATGAAGTCCTGAGTATCTTTAATAGTAGCTACCAGAGCTATATGATCACACCAAAACTTTTCAGCTAGTTCCATTACATCCAACAATTTGGCCTCTCTTTCTTCAGTCAAGGTCTGGATGTCTTCCCAAATGAGGACCATTTGGTCTAGTTTATCTTGAACAGCTAAACAACAAAGGAACTAGATTACTACCTTGGCAAACAATTCTTGGCTATAAATCTCTTTACAGTTTTACCGCAGAAACATGTGTACATTTTAAAATTTAGAACAAAACTGTTTCTTTACAGGACTCCTTACAATGTTAAGTGGAAACAACCAGCATGGCCTTTAAAAACAAAACAAAGGTCATATCCATGACGAATTATTTTAGATGATGCTGTACTCCTATAAATCTTTAGCAGCTTCTCCAGAAGAACACAATCCCCAGATTAGCGGTCATCAGAAATGCAGATTTTTATATGCTGCAGCTTGCTGCATTTCTACTACATGAAAACTTCCCTCAGTCTACTACCTTTAGCAGATATATCCTTATCAGCTCCTTCCGAACGAGCGATCATTTCCTCCCCTCGCTGCTTAAGCGTCTCATACACCGGCTGAAGTTTTTCCAGATCCACTGACACGTTCTTATTTTCACTGATTTGCTCTTTAATCTTCTCAACTTCTGCTGAGATGGAAGGTGGCTGCCTCAGACGTTCAACTATGCGTTTCAGACTCTCAAGAGTTGGATCTATCTTGTCATGAAACTGGGAGGGTAGTAAAAGAAGTGGCAAAGAAATTAGAAAAAAACCCAAACCAAACAGCTGAAAAACGTAATCTGAAATTCTCTTTGAAAAACGTACTTAGACCTATTTAACATCTCTTTCCAACATACAGATGTGTAACTTGCAACAGCCCTCCCTTTGTGGTTCTTCCCTTCTTCCAATATCTAAATTACAAAAATGCCCTTGCAAAATGGTCCTTCCTCTCAGACTTAAGAATTTTACACTATGACATCTGTCTTCAGTTCTGAGACACTTCATCTGAAGGTACTATACATATGGCAGAACCTACTTGTGTTTACTCCTGCGTACTTCATATACGAGTTTGTACCTTGTTTTGGTATTTTCTCATTTCATCATTTCATAAAGATATTTCCCTTAATATTAAATACATACATTTTCATATCAGGACCAACATGGGCACATAACCACCAATTAAGATTTGATATGTAAGGTCATCCAAAAAGACATTTGTTAATGCCCAGGTAATGTTTATTAGTGCAAGTAAAGGAACATTACTTTCTGCAACTAAAAGCAAACAACGTGTATTATGTTCATCCACATTTGACTGAGCCCAGGTAGGTGTCCAGAAATTCAACTGCAGCTACGTTAACATGGTTCATCCAAAGTTAGTCTTTACTGTATGCTTTTGGATCCAGAGATTCCTAAAGATGTACCACCACCATACTCATTTCGAATTGCAGAAATTAATAATTTGGGGTTGCATTTAACGATCCTCCAGGATCTACAAAAACCACTCTTGACTAAACCTGGGAAAGGTGCTAGAAAGAGCACAGCAAAACAAGTTTACCTCATGTGAACAAATAGCTACATCCTTTCTATTCAAAGGAATATAGGCAATACAAATGTAATTACTTTTTCCCACCATACAATCCACTTCAAATCAGACTCTGTGACTAATGTTATGGTCTCAGTGTTTTTGTTAGAAGTGTGAATATCATACAAGTCAGCAAAATGTGTTATGAAAAGATAAGTAGCCTTCCCACAATCGAGGCTTCTGAAAAACCGATTGTGGCAACAAAACCTTACAAAAGTGATAGAAACTGAAATTAAACTGGCAATGTTCAGGTCTAATTTTAGGACACGTATATTTACATTTTAACACTGTTGGTGCATTCAGCACCTGGCCTGGACAGAATGAGACAAGGTGTTTTAGAACTTAAAAGGAAGGAAATGCAAGTCATTACAAACTCTCATTCTGGCTGCGTAAGTTATGTCCTGCCTTTGATACATAATGCAATCTAATATAATTTAAAACCTCAAGAGTTAAACAATTAGCCTTCCACAACTGTCTAGACAAACACTGACATGGCCACCATAGTACAGAGCCCTGATAATATATATTTATGTATCTTAATAAAAAAAAAAAAGGAGATTATATAAAATTACATTCTAGGCGTTACAATGTTTTGCTTTGCTGTCTGCATAAACATTTACATATGTAAAACAAACCTTATAGTACCGCATAAATATTTAAGTGTTTTCTCTGACATCTGATTATGTTCTAGCTGTTAGGAAAGAATGCATTTTTACTCTTGTTTTCTGTACTTAGCCACTACAACGTGTTAACGTCTATCACATACAAAGCAGGGACTCGAATGCTAAGCATCTTGATTTTCAACTGTGCAGCTCCAAAGAGGGGGAGGACTGAGCATTTATGATAACGAAGCACAGAATCTGAATAATCAGGCATCTTTCAGAGGTGTGAATAAGGAAAGTGTTTAGAATGACTTAAAAGTAGAATATATTGTCTATAACCAGCTCAAAAGCAGGATGATGTCTGATGTCACGGTTTTGGTTTTTACGGAGTTCTTTTCTGAATTTGGGGTGGAGTAAAAGAATTTCAGTTTGGGTTTAATAATAATTAACCCAATATTTAAAAGTCTCTAGAATGTGATACCTAAAATACTCTGTCGAGGTTCACTTGATCTGAAATTTATGCTCATGATGACATTTTATGAGGCCTAACTTTGCTTGCAATACTTTTATGTAACAGTTGAAGCATATGTTCCATTAAGTTTTTTGTGGGTCTGCAATCAAGACGGAATGCTGTTACCACTACAAAAACTGCCCCTTAATTCCACTGGTAATGAATTGTAAATAAAGCTGCCAAGTTTGAGATATAGCTATACTCAAGTTAACTGAACAACAGTGACGTCCATATACAAACGAAGCAACAGCTAGTTACAGACCAGCAAGAGAAAACACAATAAAGTGAAAAGAAACCCCACTACATTTCTAGACCAGATGTTCCTTTTTACTGCAAAATTAAGTAGTAGTCTTTTTCAACTGCAGCAATCATAATACTGACCAATATATAAAATTCTAACCCCTCGAGAAATAGAAAACTCAGTGCCATAAGCAGCAATATGAACATTCACAGTCCATTAGGTTGAAAAATACTGATAAACCAGTAGTTCAGTCTTGATATATACATGTAAGATGACAATGTCTATGTATCTTTCCATTTGAACGAATCCCATTATACTTTAAACTTAAATTGATACCTGGGTACACTGAGAAATGGCTTCATCCAGTGCCAGTGCTCGCTTTTTGACATCTTCCTTAATTTTACTGTAAAGGGTGTCAGCTGCCACATACTTCTCTTGGATAGAAAAGCCTTCTCCCGGGCTCAGCTCCAGCAACTGAGGCCCAGTTTTGTTCATCTTATCTATATGAGGCTTGTGCTCAGCAATCAGCTCACGCAGTTGCTATAACAAATGAAACAACTTATCAGTTTCTTATTCTGGCACCACATTACAGCTGTCCACACTTCTAACACATCCAGCTGGCAAGAAGTTCCAAACAAATACCCTTCGTCTTATTGTAAAGCACAAATGATATCAAATAAAGCTAGTTACTGCTTTGCCAGTGATGGCTTCTATTCCAACACAGAGCTATCCAGGCATGAAGTATCACAATTAGAGACATAGTGGAAAGGTCCATGCAATGCTCTTGTAGGACATGATTACAAGTAAAACACAAGATGCTAAATATGCACATGATGCTGGCAACAGACACTCCCCATCATATCTAGTATCTATAATAACAGCAATGGCAACAATATTCCAGATGTGTGTAATACCACCACGTGTACACTTTACAGGTTGATATTTGTCGCTTCCTGCAAAGCCTTCCATTGAAGAACATCGCAGAAAGAAGAACTGGCATTGCAAGAATAGATTCAAATTATCCTTGATTTAAGAAACTAACACAAGGAAAGGTCAAAGAAATCAGGGAAAGGACAAAAGGATAAGGAAGACCTATCAGTACAGACCTATCGACCTAGTTTAGCAGCCTTCCCTCTGGCCATAAGAGGTCTCCGTCTTCAAAACATCTCTATTACTTCACTGACACAACGTTTAACAAGTAATTAATAAGTAAATTAAATTTGATCCCAGCTGTCTCTCTCATCTACCCCCAAAGTAAGTAAAAATTGTGTAGAAGACCGTGCAGAGGCTTGCGGTAGTGAAAGGTCACAAGGCATCTTCCAACTTGCCTAAGGATTTTTGTTTTGTTTACTTGCACCCACAGATCCGACAAAAAGGGAAAGGTTCTTTGTGGGAGTAGCTTGATCCTTCCCTCCAGTTTTATTTATTTTCTCAGCTCATTCCTCCTTTTCTGACAACATGCCTCTGTCTCGTGAGGCACTGCCTCTCTTGGTTCTGTGAACTCCATGCCCCTTCTATCCTGTAGGCCTTGTGCAGGAACATGAGAAGCACATGCTCTGTTCCTCCCAGCTCAGGGTTTGTTTAAATTAATGAAGACACAGAAAAGGGCTTATATCAATCTCAGTGTAAATAAATCCTCTTCTCTTCAACTAAGGTCCTTCCCTTAAAAAGAAATCCTGATACTGGCTTGCTTACGTGATGCTCTTCCCCAGAAGAGAAGAGGTTGAGAAGACTGAAAAGACAGTGACCATGACTCTCCACAGTTCCCAGATGACAAAACAGCAATGAAAATACAACTCCCCCTGACTCTAGCTACTTACTAAGAATGTAACTCTATTTGTATACCTTGCAACAAGAAAAATAATGTTAATTATTTTTCAGAGGAAAAATATCTTCCTTAGAGAAGAGGAAAAGGTGACACTAAATACAGTCTAGAAGCTTTTAGAAAATAATTTCGCGTGGTTTATTTTTGTCCACAAATAGGTGATTTGATACAAGGCCAAAAGAGTGCACATTTCTGGGTCCAAATCTCCTGCTAGTGCTCTGCTCACAGCTTAGTTCAAACCAAACTGCCTACATGTTGCACAGAATCAATATGAATTCCATGACTTTGAACAAAGACAATCATCAGTAAACACATCAGAACAGAAATGTAAGTTAATATAGGAAAATCTTTCCAATTCACATTCAGAACCTTCTTTTTTTTCTTTTTTTTTTTTTTCTTCCCCCCCCCCCCCTCCCTTCTCTTTTTTTTAATTGAATAGTAAAAGGTTTTGTGTTGTTCTTTAAGACGTCTTGC
>WTSP01009848.1:66372-86234 GCA_025331215.1 Actenoides lindsayi
AACAAAAACCCATTCATTCTGCTTAGACTGGTCTTGAGACTTGATTGCTGCTGCTTCCCCCCCCCCCCCCCCCCCCCCTCCTTTCTTCTTCTTTTTAATAGAACAGTAAATGATTTGGTCTTCTCCATGACGTGCTCTTGGGTAAACAATTCCAGTAAACAAGTATTTCAGATGAGATTACGTGTTAAAATCGCCTGACATTAATCTTCTGCTTAACAAACAAATGTCAGCTAATGGCATAGCCCAGGGAAAACGCAAAAAGAGAAGCTCATCTGAAGGGCCTCTCATGCAAGCAGAATGATTAAAGTAGATGGGCAACAATCTTGTAAGTAAAGCAAGCATCATTTGGTTCATGGTGACTAATCAAGATAGTTTGTAAAACTCATGTTACAGAGCTAGTCTCAGTAGAGTGTGTTTGTTCATTGTGGACATAATAGGAGGACAAATGAGTGAACCCCGTGTTTACCAGTACATAAGAGTGGCATATCTTCATTAACTGGTCTCAGAGTAAACAAGACTTTGAAGCTAGGGTTCACCCTATCTAACTTGAGTCATTTAATTGAGGCAGCTAGAATTAAAGAAAATAGTTACTCTCTGCTCAGCAGGGAGAGCCCAGCATCTCCAGTAGCCATATGGGCTTTGCATGGACCAAAACATCCAGGTGGAATACAGCTATGACATGTACTCATTTTTATCCCAACTGATTATTCCTCCATGTAAGAAAGCCCATAAAGTGACCAGCCTACAACACTGTTGCCTCTATTTTGTGACATTATGGCAAACAATTATTTCATTTTTGCATAACAAACATAGTTGACATGAAAAATTATTATGGGATTGGTTGGAACCCAAGCAATCAACTCTTGGTCCTCTAATTGTCCATCTTACTGGCTCGGTTACATTTAGTTGCAATGATACCAACAAAAGCCAAATTTTTCACAACCAACATATGTGCATATTTGTATGCAGACTGTACACAAAGACAGCATTTCAATTTCAGCATGTCAACAGCAGGTACTCCAGTTCTTTAGATAGTTGTGTTTTACCTCCTTTTGTTTCTTGCTGCAACATCCCATCTCTGTCCTTTCTGTTCACGGATTTGGTTTGTTCTAATACTGACATTAATGCATACTTTTAAATCTATTTCTTAACTATTAGCTTTTGTGTGCTCAGCTCTCTCACTACAATGGCCATTTTTCTTCATTCATTCCCCAGAGAACCTTGTTTGCATGCACAGTTTGGGAAACAGTAAAGGCAAGATTGAAAATCTATTTTGCATTATCACTTTAATTCTTTTTTTTCTCAACAGAAATGTAACTCTCTGGGTTTTCAGCATTTCGCAGAGTAGTCCACGGTTCTAAGCAGAATACTACTTGGCTTTTGACTTTCAAAACTGGCAAAATGCTTACCCTGTGCTCTTCTTGTTGTTGCTTTAAAGTTTCATATTCAAGGGCTGGTGCAGGAAGCTGCGAGATGATCATTTCTGTTTCAGTTAACCACGGCCAAAGCTCTTCGTAAGTCTCCCAAAACTGAGTAACCAGGGACTGAGCCCGTTCCAGCTGGAGGTTCCTCTCGGAGTTCATTTGACAGACTGCATCATATTTCTTTAAGAGGCTTTTCATTTTTTTCTGTAAAATAGTATTAGCACAATACCAGCAATGTATGGTTTTCCATATGCCTATTACCATCATTTCTAAAGAGTCTTTGATAACTACAGCACCAAACCACAGTAAACCAATTTTTAGTTTTGATGATGTTTCTACGGTGTCAGCGTTTAAGGTGGACAGAAGCAATATTGCAGAAGACTGGAATTTGGCAGAGTGCTTTCAAAGTAATTAGGAGATATTTAATGGTATCAATATTTACAAATAACACTTTATTCATAGAGCTTCCAGCCAAGCTGCAAATAATTTGACTGCAGACCTTAGACCCACTTCCTTACTGAAGAAACTCATCTTCAGTGACACTTGGCAGAAACTAAGTCTTCCACAGCATTTCTTCATCAAAACATCATGAACAACACCAAAAAATCTGTGGGTTTCTTTAAGTTGGCAAGAGAACAGGGCATACTGTTATGCTTGTAGCTTACAAACTTGCAACAGAAACCACAAAACATTATTTTCTAGGTTAGCACATGTTAATTACTGAGGATGTGTTACCGCTGATAACGGGATAGAGCTACAAGGTTGTGAACCTACTGTATTTGAGCATGTGATAATAAAAGAAAGCATCAACTAGCTATGCATTTTTTCCTGCCCATGTTATCATTTTTATGAAATATTGTATGTGACAATGCACATAAACGCTAGCCTTGGAAAAACTAGATGTATAAGCAAGCCATTGAATGTTAAGTAAAGAATCTTTTTTTTGGCAAATCAAGCTATTCTTTCATTTGTTATGTCTTGCATGGAAATTAAGTATAGAGGCACTATCCAAAGGACAAAACATTGCCTAACACACAGATATCTAGTATTTTTGACAAATACAAATATTTAATAGAGGCTCACACAGAACTGCTCTCCCTTCATAGACAGAACATCTCATTTATTTTAAATTCACTTAAGAGCAAATCAAATTTATTCAGAGATGCTGCAGCAGAGCACAATTAGCGGGGTATTGTTCAAGGAGGGTGGTCATTGGAAGGACTAAATTTACAGAAGACATCCAGCCTCATCATAATAATTAGCAAAAAAAGCCTGAATCTCACAACTAACCCATTCTTACATGCCAACACACACACACACACACAAAAAAAATCTGTCTGTATATATACACAGCCCCAGTGTGAGGCTCTCTGTGTGTCTGTGTAATAAACAAAGGCATAAGAATGCCTTTCAGGACCCTTATTAGTCAACAGGATGGAATAATCTTGGCAAGTAAGGTCTACACTGAAATCAGCACAAATGAAAGTAAAGGATTCACACTGAGGTGCACAGCCATTGCATCTGGAACAGAAATACACAGGCCCAGAGCATCACTTACCCAAGAAATGTGGGGAAGATAGACAGACAGATCCCACACACACCACCCCAGATGACCAACACCAATTCATACAATTGTCCATTGGCTAAAATGTTATTTACCATGGATGAAGATGATAAAATGGGGCTTCAAATTAGTGTCAGACAATAAAGCAAGCACACAGTATCTGCTCTTTGAACATCCTGAAGAACAGTGATACACAACAGCATTTCTTTTAGTATTACAATCCTCAGACTAGAAGTGGCTGAAATTAATGCCTTTTCATTGACATTTTAAAAAAGACACTACAGGAATCCTTCTACTTATATGTTATCTGCGTATCTACTGCTGTAGCTGCAACTTAAAGAACTTTACCTTTATGGCCTGCTTCTCTTCTTCGGTGCACGTGTTCATAATCTTATCCCCAGATTTAACAAGTTCATCTATAGTATCTTTGTGCCTCAAAATCTCCATGGTAAAAGCCTTGAAACACAAGAAAAAAACCGGTCGGAAAAAAAAAATAGAGCACATGGAGCAAAAACTATTTTTGAAGTGCATTATGATGGACTGAAAACTAAATCACGCCAGTACATTTTCTAGATGGAGAGTGTGCCGGCCAATAATTAACATGACAGTTGGAAATGCATTTCTTTTACCTTTTGAACTTGTAGCTGAGCTGTGGTCTGGTCTTGCTCAAGTCTAATATCACCCAGAGACATCAGTTTCTTTTCTGTTTCTGCAATCCAGGCAAATTCAGCATCAGCTGCTTGATCAAACTAAATAAGGGAGACATGAATCAGTTCAGCACTTCTATAGACATGAAATTCAAACACCTGTTTCAAAAAATTTCAAAGAAGGTGAAAAAGCAGACTTTGGAATTGTGAGAAAGATAGTGGCTCACTTTCTGTATGAGATTTTTACATAAATGACATACAAAGCCCAAAATGGTTCTGAGGGATTGTAGTACAAGCAGCTTAACTCCCAAGTGTGACAAAGCAACAGAAGCAAATACATTTTTCCAAAGCCTACAGCTCTCTAACAGACATGAGAAAATAATTTTTGACTAGACTGTTTATTTTCATTTTATTCTATTTTCACATGGCTTTCCATCTGTATGCTTATTATTACTGCTAGTGTTGCACTTATCCCAAGAAATAGTTGGTTGATGTTATCCTCCTAGTCTTAAGAGCTCTTTTGGTATTAAAAGATAAGGGTAAAACAATCACAATTCAACTAAATCAGTGGAAAAAATTACCAAAATTCAGAGAAGACAGGCTTTCATCCAAAAATAGACCTTGAATTACATGTGGAAATTCTTTGGGGTGTTTGGGTGTAGCCTGTCCTTTTCCTAAAGGATTTTCACTACCATTAGTCAACAGTTAAATGTTTCAGAAATTACCTCCAAGCACTAAAGTAGTGAGAGGATTTAAAGGATCTGTTTCTAATAATTTGCAAAGAAGAGTATGAGATCCTGAAAGGAAGTACATGGGGATCTCATTCTTAAGAAAGACCAAGTATTTGAAAAATTCTACGTTCTTTCTTCAGCTCAAGTCTGTAGGCATGTTATCTTAGCACACAGACATTGTAGTACTCAGCAGGAGCAGCTCTGAGCTTAAGCCATAGAGAAATATTACATGGACCGACCAGATACACAAAGCAGCTACCACAGAAACCAGTAAGAACTTGGTTAAACTCTGACTCTCCCTGCAAGCAGCTGAGCATTAATACGGCTCCAAGTTATTGTGAAAGTCTATCAGACATTTTAGGTCAGAACATGTTATTTTCATGGTTCTTACACGTATGTGTTATCACCCAGCTGCTGCTGGTCTGTGACTTTGTGGCTGTAGAGCATTGACAGCCCTGCTCCTGCAACGTAGCTGGAGTTCACTTCAGCCATGAAATCAGGCTTGTCTTGGTGGTTACTCATGAGTCACACAAAACCAAAAAAAGCAGTTCTAAGATTTCACTCTTTATGAGTCAATCCTTTCTAGCCTTTATAATCCATTTGTTACATGAAAGAGAGCACTAACATTCTTTTTCACTATGTCATTTCTCATTCAAGTAACAGAAAGTGAAGGTTTGTCCTAAATATCGTTGACTTCCCAATAGAAAGGTATGTTCTGAAACAATCAGTACTGTCAGTATCAGCATGAAGCATGTGCACCAGAGGTAGTTAAAACCTGGATTTAGAAACTGCAGTTCACAACCAAGATCTTCAGAAGCCCATCTATTTATGATACAAATGCAGGAAATGAAGAAGGTGATTTCAAATGTGTTAGATGTACAGGTTAACTGCAGTGTGACTTCCTGATACCAAATATCCATGGGTATGTAAGTAATATTGAGCAAATATTTAATGAAAATAACAACAATCAACGCATGGCAGTGAAACTTCTAGGTTACATAGTAGCAAGGAAGGATAGGACTCTAAACTCTGTTTGCTGATGGTATTTGTGATATTCACATAGAACATAAAGGAATAAAAAGCACAAAATTGGTATTCTGCGTCCAAAATTTGAAGTGTTTTCTTCCCATTATGCATGACAGCTATTTATGAGCCCTGAACTTCACTTGAGTCACTATAAAATCATCTATTTTTTCATCCCCACCTAGTTTAACCAAGCGTAGAAGAAAAAGAACCACAATGAACTAAGCAGGAATGATTGACTCGTGAATACAATGACAATGCGATTCGCTCCATGAGTGCTTCCTGAAGCACTTTACGGCTGCTTTAGAGTGAAGAACAAGCCAAAAGCAGAACGTGACCTTCTATTTCTACACAGCACACCTTCACTAGGGTAAGACATCAACCGATGCCTTCAGTGTTGAGAAATGAAGACTAAACATGCAGTTAAATTTCTCTCTCAAATAATTCTACCTATCTGGGAGCATTTTGCCCAGTTAAAACCCATGAAATTGCATTAGTCTATTAAGCCTTCCAGCTTCCATTCACAACATGACACAGTATGTTTACCCATTCATACAACTTACTGCATTTCTCACCTTGGTCCAGCACAAACCCCACACCACACCCATTAAACCTTCACATTCTTAAGGGGCTTCACCCTCCACCCAAAACATTTTAATACTACAGGCACTTGAACAAATTGCCAGAGGGTAAGCTCACAGAGCACCAGCTTTTCCAAAAGTAAAAGTAGTTTTTGATTTTGCATGGTCTTTCTCTGAGCTAAATGGAAAGAGGCTTATCCTTCACTGGAAGGGTGTAAAGCCATTTGATTATTTATCACAGGATATAGCGTGTAGGACTCTCTTGTGGTGATGTGAGTTGGGCTCAAGTGGACATTAGGGGTATGCAGGACTAGGGTGCAACGTGCCCTCACTACATTAGCTAGTACAGCAGCAGTTCTGAACCTTCTACACCTGGACCTGAATCTGCTGAACTTGTGCTAGGAAAGTGCAACACACTTGTGGAATTCAGAATAGTTGGAGGAGAACCAGCATATACTCTATCATCTTACCTTATCACTCACAAAAAAACCCCAACCAACAAAGCAACCCCAAAACACACTTCATTTTTGAGGATTTGGTTACCGAGATGAGATAATATTCATAGTAAACCCCTTAAAAAGAAACATGGAGTTATTTTTAACCTCAGTTATAAGGAGGTCTAAGTTACTGTCAGCCTCTTTTAGTTGGCTTTCAGCACATATTACAAATATCACACATGCTTTCTCCTTGTTTTATTACAACTGTTTATGGGAACTATTAGCAGAAACAGAAATCTCCAGCAATATTTCTATATCTGACTGTAGGCAGACACTGGGAAACTGTGTTTCCACAGTGCGTTTATAAGCAAGCTTAAATATGGGACCACTTAGGGATAAAATGAGAGTGCCAGTTCTCACAGAGCACCCATATATATATGTATACATATACATAGACCTCTGTGCATGTAGAGAAACCTCCAGATATTAAATGACTCTATTTTTGAACCCCAAGAAGAAAAGCATTGTGGATATGAAGAAAAGCAATTGTTATTTAAATCCTCCATGACAACTTGAACAAGATGATCCAGCTTTTAATTGTGGAAAGTACAGAGCAGCTAGACAATCAGCTGATGCTAAAAGGTGTGGCAACCCCAGTGATTTCAGTGTTGCATCCAGTAGAATTTGCTAGGGATCTGGACCATAATTTACTTAACATGATCTATAAAAGATATGGGCCATTCAGTTCTTACTTAAGAAAACTCCCACTTACAGAGCCATAGGACAGTTATAGCCATTTTAGCTACAAGACTGATGTTTGTGTCAGCAAAAAGGCAGACATCAATAATAGTATGCAGAATAGCTGAGTTCTGGCATTCATATCTTAACAGTGAAGTCCCCTGTCATTCAAACAGGCCTTTTGCTGCTTGAGCAAAACAAAGTTTTGGCCATATTATTAAAGGCCATCTTTTGTTCAGGTACACAATGACCAGAGACTTATTGTCCAAAGAACAGTTATCAGTACCTGCTGGGATCTCAGGATAGCAGCATCAATCTCGTCCACCTTCTGAGAGATGGTGTCACTCACTAATCTGTAACGTTCGTTGTCCTCCGTTATCATCTTGTCAAGCCCCTCTCTAGCCCTCCAAGGCACCAGCTCCAGGAAGGCACTGCCAACTTCATTCAGTGTGTCCAGTAAGCCTTTGTTGTTCTTTGCTTCTTTTCTCAGCTCCTGAAAAAGGCCATTTAAAGTAAAGATGCCAGCATATGAGCTGAAGGCACATAGCTTGCATGTGGTTTTTTACATTTTCAACTACTCCACGAGTCAAGAACCGAAATGTTTTCTGCACAAAGCAAAGAGATCAATTAGCACACTTATTTTCAGCTCAGTTGTATTAGCTGTTTGATACTGCAAGCTGTCTGACAGAAAAGTGGGTGACTCTTGAGACTTTTCCACAGAATATATCTTAAATATATATCTCCAGTCAGTATGACCAGCTAAAATTTTCTGTACTTTTCTGAGAGTTGTTACTACTTAAATGAAACAACCAAAGACAATAAAGCTAACAGATATTCTTTACAGCCTGCAACTCCATAAGGAACTAAATCCCTAGCAAGTGAAATCAGGCATGCAACAAAGCAAAATAAGATGAATTCAACTGATTTCTTAAATGAGTGATGATGGATTAAATTCTGATTAAATCATCACACAAAGTTTCAGGAATGTGTTTTCACCTGTACAGAAACCTCCACTGTTGTGTTTTTATATCTATATAAGAAATATAATGGAAAGCTTTTTGGTTTTTTTTTTTAGCTTCCCTCCTCAACGTTGTCTGCATCATCCAGTCTATGTTACATTTTTCTTTGGAAACAAATATTGTTTAACAAGATTAGTAGCATATGTTTTAAATTCTGACTTTAAATTTACAGGATATTATCCATGTTTCAGCTAAAGAGCCAGAATAGCTTTGTTTGACAACTTAAGAGTTTTCCCAGGATTAGGTAGCTGCTTAAATATAAAGGAAATGTTGTGCTTCTCTAGTGCTAAAAATAAATCTAAGTCCAATTTCATAAGTGATTATAACAGATGACTCTGGAAAGTGAGTTTGATTCTTAACTACTGTTACATTTAGTCAAATGATTTGATGCCAAAATTAGCTATTCAGAAAACAACTTCATGCCAAACATAAGCTAACACAAAACCCAGCTGAATCATACAGCAATAAAAATGAAAAAGGTTCCAAAAACCTACTTTTTGTCTTTCTTGTACTTGGCTTAATTCTTCACCCTTTGGCATTTGAGCTTCATATGAGAGTAACTCCACCTCCACTTTATCAAGCCATTTGCAGAGTTCCTCGTGAGTTGAGTGCAGTTGACCTGCAAGCTGCAGAGCCTGCTCTAAGGTCTTGGATACATCAGAACTCAATTTTGTAATGTCTTTGTATCTGGCTTTAATGCCTTCCAGTTTATCTTGAATTATTACAACTTCATCACCTAAAATATCAGGGGGATGTAATTTTCTGTGATCAGAAATATATAAAAGCAGAAAAAACCCCCCACCCAACTCAAATCCCAAGCCAGCCTATTACAGGAATCTTAGTATTTAATTTATAAAATAACCCAAAACCAAGACGACAAGGTGAATCCTCAACTGTTGTGAATTACCCTGCTGTCACTCAAGTCCACAGAGCTGCAAAGTTTACCTCAGCTCAAAATCTGTCCTCCTGTCTTTTTCCTGCTTTACTGAACTGTTAGAAAGTAAGGAGTTAGATCCAATATCTAACAAAAATGTTCTTTATAAAAAAATCCACCCTTAAATTCACAATACTTCTTATAAAGGCCAAAAAAAAAAAAGATGATGAAAGGGTTACTGAAAATGTGAAGGAAAAAGAAAAATAAAAATCAACAAAATACTAGCTAGATTTTCAATTACAGTAACATTTGACATCACTGTGCACACCCATTACTAACCATTTGAAACCCAACTCAAAAGGCTAAAATAGAAACAACATACTGAAATTTATCAGTGTATATTCAGATTTCATTATAGGCAACATATAATGTCCAAGTTTGGAACAGAAAAGGATACCCCTCCTCCCCCAACCATCTGTGTGTCTTAAAGAGTTCAAGAGCTTTATAAATATTGGAAAATCTGGACAGATGTTGATCTGCAGAACAAACACGTGTCCAACTGGAACGTAGCTTTTCCCACAGTATTAGCTCCAGTGGATGAAGCTTTCCTCTTGCAGTAGAAGGTAGTCTAATATTCATCTGTGGATGCCTGCAGGGAATTGACTACATCCACTGCCAAACAGCCCTCCATTAGGAGTAATGTCCATAACTTGCTATTAGGAATGGAATGCAGATCCACTAAAATAATTTTCCACTAAAAATAATAAAGGATTCAAGGGCCATATTCTCTACAGGCAAAAGAGGACTTTTGCTCACTTACATTAGTAGTAAAATTGGCCCAAAAATATAACCTACCTTGACCTCAAATCTTTATTAAAATAAGCAACTATGATTGCTTTAGCCAGCAAATATGGACTAATGTTTTTAAGTTCCATTTTCTCCTAAGCGCTTACAAGTACAAGGAAAAGCCCTTGTGAATCACAGTTTTATATAAGCTCTCACCTGTTGTTTGCTTGAGAAGCTCCAAGCCATTTTGTATAGCCAAATCAACATCTTGTTTCCTAAGAAGAATCTCTTCCTGAAGATCCTAACAGAGAAGGCCATTTGTGTTAACACAGACATAACACGTTCTACTGTTTTTATTTGGAATAAGCATATTTCCATTTTAAACAAAATATATGAATGAAAAATAAATTAAGTATGGAAATATAAATCAAATTTTAAAATGAATTAAATAATAAATGAACAGAAATCAAAATACCAGTAGTTCAGAGTGCTGATTCTCAAGCAATTCTGTGTTGCAGTCTTGGACTGACAATTTGCTCAGTTTATCGTGGATTTCATTCAGCCAGTTCATCAACTCAACTTCGTCTTCCCCAAAAATCTGAGCATTGCTGTAAGCTTGCTGGAGAAGTTCAGACCTGCTGTTGGTCTTCTCTTGAATCTCAATGTATCGGGCCTGAGAAGAATCTAGCTTTTCCTGCACCATATCTTTATCTTCCCTGGAGCTCATAGTCTTTAGAGACTGACCAACGCTAATGGCCTGAAGTAAACTCTTATTGTGAGCTAGGACATCATCTTCTAGGGCCTATATTTTTTTAGATAATGAAGAATAATGGAAAAGAAAATCAGAAAAACATGAAGAAATGTAAGTGGAACTCAATAAAAACTGAATGAAAAAGGACATATTGCCAACATAAACAAATAAAACCCAAATGACAGGAAAAAAAAAAGAAAATCATTATGGCAAAACATAGGTGGACCGCAACAACTTTGCCAGTCGGATTGTGTTTTACAGAAGCATCCAAAAAGAAAGACACAAGGAGGTGTGTGATTTGTATCTTACTTTATGCTGAGAAATTTGATGCTGCAGTTTGGAGGCCTGTGTTCCAATGGGTTCTGCATTTGCAAGCCTCTTCTCTGTGGCAGTCAGCCACTCCACCAGCGGCTCCAGAGCTTCATGGAACTGCTGCGCTACCACCGAGATGCCTTCCAACTGACGGTTCCTATCAACGTGCCAAGAGAAAGGTTATGTTTTGTGATGAAGTAAGTGTGAAATATTTTTTTGAATATTTTTTTTGAAAAAAAGCCCCTTGAATGCTTTGCATAAAGAAGTAATTTTCTCTTATTGTAGGAACCTGTCACCAAATGCAATAGAAATGTATCCGTGACACTCAATGAAAACCAAGGTAAAGTAAAAGTCAAATAAAATTTTTTAGAAAACACCTCTGAAGCCGTTTGAAACTCTTTGCTAATATTCGATTTTTGCAAATAATAAGATCACTTTATTCATATGGTTTTTGTGAAAAATAACCTAGCACTCAATTCAACAAAACATTGTTTTATACACAATCAGGATAGTTCTCAAGTTTCCAGCTGTCTTCAAGCACCGATAGATTCCCTTGACTGTTATACATGTTTTGAAGTTAGAGAAAGGCTTTACTGAACCAGAACAATTTGTCATGCTTCCTCAGTGTTGTAAAATATCCTTAAACATTTGTTCAATGATGTGAACAGGACTATTTGGCTCTACTTTTGCATCTCTTGCTCTGGATAAAAGCTTTCAATGAAGGTATTGAGACAATGTTAATAAAGACTTGACCTCCAAAATAGAAAAAAGAAGTATCTAAACCACTTCTGTTTCAGATTATTACATTTCAGAGAAGGCTCCTGGTTACAGAAAGTCTTCTCTACAAACACTTTCTCTGCAAACCACTTTCTCTACAACCATTACATTCAAGCAGACTTTTAAGAGAGATTTTCCCTACGTGAAAAACATCATGATATTGTCTTTCAAATGGAGATATCTTTCCAGATAAACCCCTATGTTTATATGTGTTTTCCAAGGCTTATGAACAAGGTAGACTTGACACACTTAGCCACAGAACACTCAGTGGAGTACTCTACCTAGCTTTCAAACTAATTCTTAAATCCCCTCTGTATTTCTAGACACTGGCCAAACAAAAATGGAGGCAAGCCTGCAGCTAATAGATGGCTTGGGAAAAAAACCTGCAATTTGATTTTTAATTAAATATCACTAGACTGGGAGAATAATATTAAATATGCCATTAACATTTACTCCAGATCATGAGTCAGAAGGAAATAAAAGTCTATTAGTGGTTGACTCTACTAATTAAATAATCATCTGATTAGTATGAGGTAACAGAGTAAAGGAACTAAAAGAGAGGCTACAGGAGTAGGAGAAAACAGAGGTGAGTTCAATGTGACTCCGAGTGCCCAAATCCAAACACATCCATTTGTTCCTCACTGTAAAGCTTCACTGTTCACTTCAATTCCTTTTCGTCACCTTTCCAAGTCCTTTCTTGCTCTCAATTACATGCCTTTTTCAGGCGAATTCTTGTGCTCACTCTTCTCTTTACTCTGAACAAGGCTGTTCTTCTAATCCCTCCACAGAAAACACATTCAGCAACCCTTTCAGCACAGATTTCCTCAAAGACAATATGCAGTTTGTAACTTCCCAGGTTTTTTATACACTGACAACAACTCGTAAGTCTAAGTGTGCATATATACAGATACTGTATGGCTTTTGTTTGCTTGTGTGGGTTTTAACTGGAACTTCAGTTAGACTGCAATGTCTTTAAGGGACAGTGTCTCCTCTGTTGCTAGAATATATCTACATGCTTTGATGGTCCTTTTTCTTCTTGAGAACTAAGCAATTACACCTTACACAAGTAAATGAACAACTGAGAGTATGAGGATTTCAAGAACTGTAAAAAATAGTTATCTGGATGATATTAAACAGAAAAAGAGAAGAAGTGTTGAGTGTCCCTTCTTTGTAGCTGCATGTCAGGATTTTGACGTTCCAAGGAAACATCGTAACTATTTGTTAAGTGTAAAATTTGCACTTGATTCTATGCAAAACAGGTTCTTGCATCAAGAAACTTGCATTCTAATGAGCTAACAGAGATAAAATATTCAGAAGATACATATGCAGCTAATCCTCGCAGATTGCAGCATCTTAACCTAAACTTTGTTTTTAAAGCTTTTGGTCTGTTTAAGTCATTTGTCTCCACGTTTCCTTCAGAGTACCTATTGTATCACTGTCAAGACACTATAACATAGTGTAATGTACTAACAGGAATGACAGTACTTTCCAGATTTTGCACTATAAAGTTCCACATGCTGCTTCGAATCATCTATCACATGCCATGTCTACATTTTTCAAATCTAGGAAAAGAGTTTCAAATACCTTGTTTCAGCTTTACTGAGCAATGCATCCCATCGACTATCCAGGAAACTCAACTGTTTCAAGATTTTCACTCTATCAGCAGGTTCTGCCGACTCTGCGATTTTCTCCCCTTCACGCTTGATCACCTCGATGGTAGGCCTGCGGTCATCCAGCAACCTCTGGAGAAGCTACAGAGAAAGCAATCAGGCACCAGGGTATTAAGAAACATTGCAATAAAGCGACGTGTAAAAACAGAAGGAGCTAGGCTTCTTGAAAACCTGTTAAAGCGAAAAAAGAAAAAGCAGTGCCTATGTTGTGCTGGAAGTGTGAATAATGCTAATCAAAGAGGGACACACAAACACAACACGCCAACCCACACCACCCCCAACACATGCTCGTTTTAATTTCTCAGTTGTTTTGCTTTGAACAGCAGTTTCACCAAGCCCAAACAAGCTCCTTGGTTTCTATGGGGTAAAGACATGCTTTGCCAAATTTATTATCATCGATCCAGCGGAAGGAGAGAGATTCTGAACACATTTCACTTACTTTCTGTTCTTGTATTTGGGCCTTGACAACTTTGAATTCAGCAGAAGGTGGTTTCTGATTGGCCACAAGGTCTTCTGTATCAATGAGCCAGCTGAGCAGAGATTCAAGGGCATCCTGAAATCTCCCACAGTGAAGGAGGGCTTCCTGCAATTGTGCAGCACGTTGGGCAACCTGAAAAGAGTAGATTGGACTGTATTCACTTTTTCTTTTTATTTCTGTGCAATAAGTAGCAAAAAGCTGTAGAACATCTGGCAACATCACTAACAAATACTCTCATTTGCACAGCACTATGGCAGAATTCAGCATTAATCTCCTGGGGCTGCAAACACGTGATGAAAAGAAGAGGTTGACTCCCAGTATAACAGACTGCTCTAGTAGTTCCCTACAAGAGATACTCCTGTTTCGTATAACTAGATTATTGTGAAGTATGCTGACAGGACATCCGAGTTTCAGACACTCTGTATTTTCCTTATAGAAACCGAGCCAGGAAACCAGAGTAGCAACTCTTAATAAGGGGCAATAAATCCTTCAAAGGGAAGGGAAATGGGAATGGAAAAGGCAAACAGGTGAACCGCAGGTGTCTGCCAGGTTTCCAAAGCAGCGGTACCTCCCAATGTCTCGAGCAGTACAATCCTTAAGGTGCTATCAAGGAAAGGTGTCACTAGTCACACAAAGTGGGGCTTTTTCACTGCACTGTGCACTGCACAGGTATAACCGTGTACATGAACAAATACAAGGGAGTGAAAACTTGTGTGACCAAAGACTGAAGGAGAACTGCTTGAAATTGGCTGGCTACAAATGACACCGCTACCTGTCCCATGAATGTCTCACAACTCCAACATCTTTGATTGGGTTATCAAACTTCCCCGCTCTCCTTAAGCAGGAAGGAACACACAGTCCTAGAGGCATCTTTCCTGAATAAAAATCCAGGCCAGACCTACAGAAAGTTTCACAAAATCTTATAAATCATAGCAATACTCCTGGCTGCTAGCGATATAAATCTTACCCTCAGAATTACTAACAAAGTGATTGTATAAAGTAATATAATTTCTATTCTTAGTGAATATTTAATTTCCTGTATTTTGAAAGACGTCAGCAGGCAAATAATCAAAAAGCAGAACACAACAAAAGCAGAGTAGTATATGAAATAATAACCTTCTTATTAAGAGTCTTCCATCGGGTGTTGACATCTTCAAGGTCATGTTCAAGGTTTTCTGTGTTGGTACTTTTAGCAGCACTTTGAATAAGGCCTTGACCCAACCAATTTACCTCCTGTTGTTTTACTTGCAGGGGTTCAATTTCTTCTTTCTGGAATACCTGTAGTTCAGATCCAAGATACACATGAAACACTGTGTCTTTTGACAGAAAATACATCTGGTGTTTACATCACAGTGAGCAACAAAAAAACTGCTGAAAGTTAAGTGTCTAGAAGAAAAGGAAACCATTCCTCATCAGCACCTTCCTCAAAAAAAAAACCACCCCAAACCAATAAATCTAAACAGAACAGGCTCAATCTAAACAGAGTAAATGCAATACACCATAGAGGGAAAATACATTTCCATGAGTAGTTAGATGGGAATGAAAGGAAAAGAGAGAATGGGGTAAAGTTATTTTGGGAGAAAAAAAAAGTAGAGAGAGAGAAATATCTTCCAATAGAGAAAAAGATTCAAGACTGGAGAAACTGTTTAGTTATCCATCTACAAAATCCCAAACAATGGCAGAGAAGGATTGTTAAGGTGTCCTCAAATAAGCAAACAAACATACACCAAGAGGGACAATTGGGCTTGTTTTCTTTTTTCTTTTCCAAAAATATGACAAAACCAAAAGCTTTAAGTTAAGGAAACAGTAAAGGAATAGATATTTTAAGGTAGTTTGTAGGAGTATAGAATGGAAACAAGCGAGGAGGCGGCACTACAGATGCTGCTGAAACAGTATCCCGGCAGACACCCAGGAGAATGGCTTTTCATTCAGAGAGATTCTTGCAAATTGCCAGGGCTTTGACCGTACCCAAACAGCAGTTTGAGCAGCGTTCTGTTTGCTTTATTTTACCCTTTCAGGTATTTAAGCCTTTTCAGAGCCAGATTATTACCATTAGCAACAGCAGCGTAAATCTGCATTTGTATTCAACCGCATCAGGGTGCAGTGACACCAGTGTCAATGAGATCAGAAAATGGCCTGAAGCCCCTGAATTAATTACACAGGCCAGTGAAAAATAACCAATGAATAAACAATGCTAAAGAACGCTCAACTTTTGACCCGAAATCCTTCTATTTCTATAGCAGCATTCAGTAACAGTTTTGGTGTACACTTGGTGCATTGAAAGCAACCTTTCTCAGCATCCTGCAGAGGAGGGATGGCTCTGAACAGGGACCAGCCACTCTCCTCTTCTGCACCAGACACGGCCTGGCTTTCAAAGCAGCAGACCTCAGGTTGCTGAGCACACTTCCACCAGCTTGACAAGTCAATCTAGGAGCTGGAGCGAGCTATGCTAAACACGAGGAGTAAAAGGAATTAAGTACCCCTAAGAATTTTGTTCCTACGGCCAAAAAGCCCTGAAAACGTGAAGCCTGTAGTTAGATGAAAACCGAGAGAGTGCAAGCAGCCGGCTGCTCCCAGAAAACGGAAAACCCCTGTGTTTTTCTTGACCGTAGGGTAAGGAGGAGCCAGAATAATATTTCCACACAGAATCAATAACAAATTCTTCTTCCATGTGCCATAAAGCCTCATCTTTTGAGAGCAACGTCCTACCACAGAGAGGACTGATCTCCATAATCCGCCCTTTAAAAACGCATGCATTCTGCGCAGGGAGAAGCTTAAAATAAATTACAATTACTGCTGAAGCCAAAGTTTACCAGAACAACTTAGCAACAAAGCTTGAAGTATCTCAGATTTCAACCCGAGTGGGAAGAAAAAAATTACAGCCCCAACAAACACCCTTTCCTTATTACAAAGCTTCACTCCTCGCTCTCTGACCTCATCCACCGCTCGCCAAGCGCTGCGAGACCCCGCGCTTGTAAAACGCTACTACTGGGAACGTCAGATCTGCTTTCTGGCACGCAAACGCGAAAGGCGGCTTTCAGCAGCTGCGGTGAGCCTTTAATCTGCCTGCTTTGGAAACCACAACGATCCGATCCTCTCGCTTGTACCTTGACGAGTAGGGCTGCTCAGGCCGAAGGGCCGGGCTGCAGCCGCCCTGGAAGGGCCCTGCCGGTAACCGCGCTCTGCACAACCCCGAGCAGCGGGGCACGGAGGCGGCACGGCGGGGGGAACGGCACCGGCTGGGACAGCAAGAACCCGGACCCTCCCCCCTGGAACCGGCAGCCTCTCTCAGAACCTGCCCGCAACGTGTTTTCTGTCTGACCGTCGCACCTATTTTGGACACCCCATGTGCGCTATGCAAATGATACTGATCGCTGCACCTTCCGAATTAACAGTAATAATAATAATCATAAAAAAGACATTTTTCCAATAACAAAACTTAAAGAAATCTTTAAACAACTACCTTCAAGGCTGCATTACAACTGTTTCACAAATCTATGTTGTTTGTTTGTTTATTACCTTGTTAGACAAGAAGCCATTGCAGACTGTATGTAAGGTTTCCTGGATGCCAGTGGTCCAGATACTGCCTTCACTTCTCCCTGGGAAAGCTTTTGGACAGTTTAGAGTACTATCTAATCCAAGCTGGTCAACAGAAAAAGCCATTTCATTTGAGCTTGTACATGCTACATGGGATTCCTCTGCATCAGATAAAATGTCGTACTTTGCTAAATCTAAGTCACTAGTATTTACAGCAACATTCGCATAATAAACATCTACACGAGGTGAAGCATCATCCACAGAATCCTCCTCTACTGTTGTCACTCGTGTCTTCATTTTTTCACAAACTTCATATGCGTTTTCCACTTCATTTTTGTCGAGGGAAATAATTCTTCCATCACCTTGAAGAGGACCTTCATGTGACAGAGTTCCCTCTTCGAAACCTTCCAGGTGAGAGTATTTCTCTCCCACCTCTTCCTGATCACTCTCACACGTCCGTGCATCGCTCTCTCCTACTTTTCCAGGGGGCAAAATGTCACCCACTGCCAATCTGCAGCTTTCTTTCACAGGGCAAGTTGCTGGGAAATATGGTCTGAACTGACCTACCGCTTGGATATCTTCTGCGGAAGATAAACTTTGTATTTGAGTGTGCTCCCCTGCTAACAGTGTATCTTGTTTTTCTTCCCTTTCTGTCGGAGGGCTGCATAAACCAGAGTCATCCTCTTCCGAGGTAAGGGAGTTCGTACCCCACTTGCACTTGAGCGCTCTAGCTGTATCTGACGCGTCCGCAGTTTCGTTGAAGGAGCATTCGCTTTTATTCGTGTAATCCGAAAAGTTGGGCGGAACAAACATTCTCCACGACCGCCTGTGCTCCTTCTTTTCTGTGTGCGACTTGGCTTTGGGTAATCCAGCTGTCCGAATGATATCGCTGTTCAGTTTGAGAGCATCAAAGATCATTTTTTCATCTAACTTGTTAGCATCACGGCTTCGGAGCTCGAAAACACTGGAAGAGGTAAGGGCACCATTGGAGCACAAAGTGCTGATGTCCAGCGTTCTGTGACTGTAGGGTAAGGTCCGGTCTGTGAAATGCCTCGAGGAGAGGCTGCCCTTGGAGCCCGAATCGATCTGTTCGTTCAGCCGCACAGTGTCATAGATGGACCTCTGGGGAACATAGCAGTCCTCAATATTTAGATCTTCATCTTCTTCCCCTTTGCCAACACATGGAGGATTCTGACGTAGACAGTCTGGCCTGCTAAGTGGCTTCCCCATCCTGGAAGTATTTGCCCAGTACACTGCTATACCTCCGTTTTCATGGATACAGGGGAAACATTTAAAAACGACTAGAACTCTGAAGAACTACAGTAAACTTGCCCTTAGCATAAGATGCATAGATACAAAATATACACCATAACTTATGAGGTGGCTGAGGTCATTCATAATCAGTGCATCAGTTGGAATGCAACTTTACCTGGATGTGAGATTCCCCCCTCTCCTCTAAAATATAAAGTGCTTCAGTAAAAAAAGTAACAGAAATCTTCCAATGTCACAGAAAAACGAAGTATAGCAAAACCCAGCAGTGGCTCAAATACTTCAAACGCTCCATAGAAAGCTTCATTTATTTTTCCAGGTCAGAATCTGATCTGAAATCTCCCGAATAAGCCTTCCAAAGGAACAAGCGTTACAGAAGGCAGCACATTATCTCCTGTAGGTGACTGCTTAACTGTAATCCATTTAACTGGTTTGCAGAGTCCCATCTCTTTTATAAATAAAACATGGTGCGGCAGCTTAAAAAGACAAAATCCACAGTGGTTGCGTACGACCCAGACCAAGGCACGGAAAAAAATCTTGTGGGGAGGGGAGGAAAATAAGTTAAAACCAGAGCAGTAAGAATAATAAACCAGCCCTTTACTTTTTTGGCAGTAGCTATAAATAACCTTGATCCGAAAGGCAGCTTATCCTGCTCTTGTATCAGGTTTGTCCGTGGTGCCTCCGCAAGTCCCACAGGAAAACATCACTTTCTAGTAGCCGAGCCAATGCGTCCTTCGAGCAGACGGCCGGAAAACAAATGTTTTAGACGGATTTTCCCCGTACCATCCTGGAGAGCCGTTTAAGGCAACTGCAGAGTAGAGCAAGCGCGGCGACCCCCGAAGGCACGGCAGGTTTACATTCGGCAGGTCCCGACCGACTACGAGCTGCAGCTAGCGGGCTGGCCTCCCTCCTTCTTCCCTCCTCGTTTCTGAAGCGCAGCTGCGAATGAGGCGAGGGAAGGAAACCCCCTCAGCGAGCGCCGGCGCGTACCGCCCGGCCCAGCCGCCCGGCTCTGCAGCTCGCCCCGGTCGCTCTCCCGCGGCCCGGCGGCGCCCGCCCAACGCCGAGCTGTAAGAAACGCCCCGTTTCGCTCTTCAGGCAACATCTGCTCCCGGCCCACCCGCTCCCGAAGCGCCGCTCTGGGGGCCGCCCCCCCCCTCTCGCCGCCTCCTTATCTCCTCAGCCCTCCGCGCCGTCACTCCTCGCTCACCGTCCCGGCGGTGCCGTGCGGCGGGGGGCAGGCG
>WTSP01009850.1:0-25552 GCA_025331215.1 Actenoides lindsayi
TCAACATTTTGTGGACGTAATAACAATTTGTTAAATACAACGCCTCCCCCCCCCCCCCCCCCCCCAGGCAAAATATATTTTTTCTTTCTGAAAAATGTGTGTATGAAATGACATGCCGGCTCATACTTAATCCATCACGTTGCATCTTAAAAATAGTTAAGGAGAAAAAAAGGAAGTTGAAACATATTCTGTTAATACTTTTGAAGTGAATAATGTAAAATTTTCTTCCTGAAGTAACACTTCATCTCATTGCAAGATTTAGCTAAAATGTATGCTCTCGTACTATAAACCAAATAGTGTTTAATTTCATGACAAAAGAAATTTTATTTGACACTCAGAATAATTTTATTCTGCTGCCTTTGCTTCACAATAAAGACCAAAACTAAACTGTAGAATTACCAGGGAAAATAAATTGGTAAAATATTTATAAGGCAATGCTCTTTATCTCTAATATTTTGCTTGAATCACGAAACCATGTCATCTTCAGTACTCAATAATCACTTACAGTAAAACTGCCACTTCTGGTAGTTAGATACTGTTGCTATTGTCTAAGATCTCTCTAGTGTTTGTTCATGGTTATGAGGGAGGAGGTGTGCGTATTCATATGGACTTAGTAGAGGTGGATTTAAAATAAGTATAAGTTATGTTACATTTTGGAATTTTGTTTAGTTCAGGTATGTCATATTGAAAACATGTGTAATAAATGGCCTGCACTGAAGATAAGTGCAAAAGTGCTTGTCACACAATCTTAATTTTGTATTATTTGTTTTTATTTTGAGTCTTCTTTTATGTAGTATTCTGCAGATTTTTGTTTATTTGTTTGCTTCTTTGTTTTGTCTACTGGAGAGATACCTAGAGAAGCAAATGATTAAAAAAAAAAAAAAGAACATCCTGGAGATGTTGGCAACCTGTGTTTACCTTCAGTGTGAATCTGTCTAACGGTGCTGGCATGGAGAAGCCATGAAGCTGTAATGAACTGAGTATTGATAAGGAGTGAAAACACATGGCTGCTCAAGGCACTTGTCTTGTTTTAGGGCTTGGCTTCACCACTGTGTTCAAATAAAATGATTTTTGCCTTGAGTTACCAAGTCTAAAAGTTTCAGTCTGAGACTTGGCAGATTAAATGAGTAGCCTTGCTGTGGAGCAGGGGAATGTATGGACTTGTTGATGACTTAATTTTATGTGATCTGGGGCTGTGTATTTTTGTAAGTTCTTGAATAACATGAAGATGTACATTTAATGCATGGCTCACTCATGTGTTTTGTTTGGCCATCAAAAATAAAAAGTCTCCTTCTTGCAAGTAAAATACTTAGCTACTTAAAATTATGGTGATACACTTTATTTATGCTATTACTCCATAGTTCTCTGGTTGGACCATTACAGAATGATTCCTCTTGAGACAGCAGCATTTGTAGAGAAATTGTTACATCCTGATTTCTTGAGGCATTATTTGTGGCTCTGTAGGAGCTGAATGTAGTAGTAGTTACACATCAGCCCACCTTTTTATCACTTTTTGCTATTTGAGTCCCATCTGAGCTTTATTCTGACCCAAGAATATATTGCATTGATCTGAAGGGTAGAAATCTGCTAAATGTGAGGTAACTGAAGGCAGAAGAGGATGTGTGAACTGTTGAAATGTGCGTGCTGATATGAGCAGTTTTTTTAGATGTAATGAAACTAAATTCCTCCCCAGTGCAAGTTGATCATGAAAGTAATAAAGTGAGAGAACACAATGTTAACTCACCATGTCATCCCGTGTTGAAGCTAGAACAGACAAAAATGAGCAATAAAACAATATCATAATGTAATGGCTTTATGCAATCTTGTTTCTAGGAATCTTTTCAAAATCAAGAAAATACAAATTTATCTTCAGTTTTAATGAGCACAGGGGGAGACTACCTTAGCTTTGCAAACGTTATTAGGAAACGAAAACTGTGTCTAGTTATAGTACAGCACCACATCTTAAATGCACTGTTCCAGTTTGATCTTGTGCTCAAAGGCATTCATTTTGTACTACAAATGGCTACAGACTTAACGATGTGTCCAAACAAGCAAAACTTGAAAGACATGGCAAGAGTAATTTTGAACTCAGTGTTTAAAATTATTATATAAATTTACATATATAATCTAGAGACAATTAATATTGTTTATGAAGCTATTTCTTTTTTTTTTGAAAAGGGAACTATGAACAAATGGATTAAGACACTATTGTGACTGGAGCTGCTAAATGTTCTCTCATATTTTTTTTTCTTAAAATAATGTGGTGCAATTTAGCATAATGGCTTCTAGTAATGATATCGGGGGGGAAATAATTATGTTTTCAATCAATATAACTGAAAGACTTTTTTTTCATCAAAGAAAGCATATTCCAAATCTATGTGGTAGTATAGATCTTGTCCCTTTTCTCTCCTACTGAAGACCTGACAAAAATATCTAAGAAGTGCAGAAGTACTTGGGGAGGCGAGAAATAATGTGTCTTGCAGCCTCTTTTGTTTTGATATTCCCTTTATTATTCTCTTTCCCTCTGCTTTTTGATATAATCTCTCAGGTGCTCAAGCTTCTTTTATCTTTCTCCTTTTCTATAATAAACTGTCTCATTTGTTGATTGCCCATTTACTAGTATGTTGAATTTGCAGGTCTATTGCTTTCTCACTTTGGAGCAATCTGATTATTCCTGGTGATTCATACCTTTCATTTGAAACTGATGGATAGAAATCAGTGATGGAGGCAACTTGTGTTTTAAGTGATTCACTAATCAGTTGAAAACATCTCCAAACTTCTACTGAAGAGCGCACAGCCACTCTACAATCATTATTACCATTATTGATGTAATTTGATGTAATGTAAGACTAATTATCCACCTATGCATGTTATTATTCTTGTAACAGTCTAAATGGATGATCCCTAAAGCCTTTGTGGATGTGTCATGTTACAAAATTAAGCTTTCTTAAATCTACCTGATAGTAATCAGGTAATGTCTTTATTTAAAGACATACAAAAAGTGGGTGAGGGTGGGGGAAACCTTTTTGTCAAAAAGAAAAAGAGCTCCTTGAGATGATACATCTCATCAAATAAGTGTGACATACTGTAATACCATTAGTACAGTCATGCCCACACATTAAAATATTGTACATTTTTCATAATTATGTTCTTCAGTAACTGCATTTGTGTGAACTCTCTGGAAGAAAATAGAATTAATTAACCACCTGGCTTCACATCCTGTATGAAAAGTAACAATTCCAGGAATCTTCATGGTTGCTGGAGTATGCATTATTTTAACTCTTCAGTAATTATGTGAAAGAGCAAATGATATTTTTTTGAGATGAGCAGTGATAATACAAAGTTTGAATTATCTTGATTCTCAGAAGAACTGCGTAGTCCTATGAGATGCTGCATACTCTCAAAACTGACTCTATTCCTATGAGTGGGAAGGCATTTGGCATGCTGTGGGTTATTCAGAGTGAGTTTGACATCTGAATGTATCTTCAGATTAAGAAGGTTACTGTATCTTGAATTCCCAGACTAATCTTGAAGATGGATGAAGGAGGGATCAACATACTCATGCTCTGGAAAGAGACAAAATATTGTCATGCTGGAATAAGAGCATCCACAGTAGTGCAGGTTCTTATAGAGGTGAATGTTAGAAATGTGGTAAGGTACACTTTGAATATTTGTTTAACATAAAAAAATAGCTTGTAAGAAAGTGCAGAGTGGATGGTGGGCTTGAGCATCCTTCTCACCAGAGGCATTTTACCACATTCTGATTGAATAAACACCCATTTCTAACATCCTTTGAGCAGCTGAAGGGGTCTCTTCTTTTACGCTCACTTCACAGGCTTCGTACACTAACACCCTTTATTCACTTTAAAGTGTGAAGTGGTCTGCACTATCTGTACTCAAAGAAGTCTCTGTGATGAGATGTAGCTAAAGATCTTTGCTGAAATAGTAACTTTGTTTTCTGAAAAATGCAGACTGATCCAGTCGGGAACCTTCTTCCAAACCCTTATTAATTTTTGAAGATGTGCTGAGTTCTGCCTAAAGTCTGCTTGCTTTCATAATGGTTTCTGAGATTCGCATCCACCTGAGCAACTTTCACAATACCATGATTTTCAGATCCTTTTGCAGAGCTAGGTCTATGAAAGTGTTGAAAGTCCTAATCGTACCAGATCTAAAAGCTTTTGTAAATCCTGGGGCTTGGGCTCCTTGCTCAACAGAGTTGCTGGATCAGGCTAAGGGCCAGTTTAACATAATATCCTATCTCTGGCAGCGGCCAACAGCTGGTGTTTGGACAAAGCGTTTAGAAAAATTACAAGGATACAGTGGTAGAGACTTTAGATATAAGATACGCCCTAATTAAGGGTCCAATTTCCAAGGAGTGGTGCTTTTGGACTTTCAGACCAAACAGTGTAGCAGTGTCTTTCATTGGTTTCTTCTCGGCTCTTGAGTTCAATAGCCTTTGAACTTTTCTTTGCATGCATTTCCTAACTCTTACATTCATTGATACATTTAAATCTATTAAAAAATTTTGAAACTAGTAATAATTCTTACTTGATGGCACTTCAAAATTTCTCTTTTTTTCATTCTAATGCAGTACCAACTTAAAAAAAATTGTATGGATTAGAGCTGCTCTTTTTTTAAGCCCATGTTTTAAACATAGTGCACTTCTTTTTAAAATTTCCTCTTTCTCTTATTTTCCCCAGTTTTCAGTGTGTGTCCAGCTTTTTTGGTTTGCTTTTTGTGTTATGATATGCTGTTATCATGACTGTTAGATGCTATTAAATTAATTTCAGCGTCACTGTTCCCTACACTGAGGAATTTCTTTCTTTTGTTTTAATTGTGTGCATACTTTTATTTTCATACGTCTTTCATTTGCAGTGTCATTACTCCATGAAGAAGGCAGCCTCCTTCCTGGGTATTGGAACAGAGAATGTTTACTTCATCAAAACAGATGACAGGTAGGCAAGCAAAAGCCATGGCTGTGGTATCTGGGCCTTTTCTTGTACAACATAGTAGTGCTGTACTCAACCAATGTACTTGAATATAACTGAAAAAGTTTTAAATCTGTGTCCCTTAGAGGTAAGATGATACCTGAGGAACTGGAGAAACAAGTCCAACGGGCCAGGAAAGAGGTGAGAGGGGGAGAGAGAGCATGGTATAGAGGAGTGTGTGCAGACTGTGTGATTGTGTCTGAGTGAATGGAAGGAAGACTAAGAGTGAGTGAAGTCTTAAAAATAGGACAGTTAATGGCTTTCTTACAGGTGCAATGTGTGCCATAAACTTGTGGAACAAGCCATGACTTACTCTTAGGTACTAGAGTCTTATGAGGGAGAAAAATTCCAGAGGGTGTTTACTACTAATTAAACAGTGCTCTGAAGTATTTAGCACATTTCTTCTAGGATTTCTTTTGCCCTTGATCCTTTTTTAAACAGATACAGTATTTGTTTCACTTGAACGGTAGATGAAAACCGTTTTTCCAGTAAATTACAGCAGCTCACTGCTTTATTCTGTGCAGTGAGCAAAAGTGGCAACATGTGGCTTAGTCTCTAAAACTATCGTACAAGCTACAAATGCAAAGTTTGATCCTTTTTGGTATCACAGTAAGAGTGCAGAGATTCTGTCCTTTGCCTCTTTTCTGTCAGGGACTTTGCCAAGTGGAACGTTAAAGGGCCAGGATTTGGAAATGTACTAATGTGTGTATCTGGGCATTAACATAAATGCCCATGATTTGTAAGACAGCACTGACTACAGTCAACATCATTTATTTTAGAGAGCTTGGAGGACTGAATGTGAATTGGAAGGCACAAAGCACCTTCTTTTAGCTCACCTTATTTCTCACTTCCAGTTTTTGTGTCAGAGTGGTAGGATTCAGAGCTCAGCTCTTGGTCCACAATCTGTGAATAGCAAGCAACTCATGCAATGTCCATGGTGTGGACAATACCGACAATGTAATCCCGCCTTGGGAAACCCACTTTTGTGGCTGATAGAAAAGCCAAGGCAGTGCTGTCCTGTCATGCACTGGCATGCCCCCCACAGCTTTCACCAAGATATGATTTAGATACATCATCTGCCAAAAAACCATCTTTTCTCTGAATTTCATGGTAGATAAACTATTGAAACATGGTGACCCTAATGACCTAGAAATCTCTCTTGTTTGCCTCTTTCTGTACTTTGTTATCTGTGGAAGACAACCTGTACTTTACACATTTGAGCAAGGGAGGGGGGGGGAGACTGAAATGAAATGGAGAAAGAAGCAGGCTGACCCAAGAGTGAGCTCTTTGCTCTTGCAAAAAACAGAATTCATGTTTGTTGATGTAACAATAAATTTAATGGTTATTTTGAAAGAAATTCTCTGACATTTATATATATAATTTAAAAAAAAAAAAGGTTAACCCCATTATGGTGTTCTGCAATTTAAAAACACATGTTCTATATTAAAATGCTTTGCTTGCAGAACACCATTTTGCTTGCATTTTAATGGAAGCTACAGGTATATTAGAAGGTTTTCATTTCATCAGAGCTTCAGTAAGCGTGTCTTGATAAAGTGCTACTTTACAACTTTTATAGAAGGACATTTCAGTGAATTATAGTAAATATTCTAATGACTTGTGACAATAGGGCATGTATTTGCTAATGATAGTAGTACAAAATGATCACTGACTATGAATATCAAGAGCCTTAGATCTCTTTTTAGATAATTTAGTCAGGAAGATGTATTTAACTGTATTGTCAAGAAGAATAAAAGTTTAAATTCCTTCTTCATGGGAAAAAGAGTAATGGTAACAATCTTTAGAATTTGTAGAAATCCTCGACTTGTTCCCATATTCAGTCATGTTACTTACTGTCTGCTAGGGAACCATTGATGTAGCTGTGGGAGAGTGATGTAGCTAACAGAAACTAGGTGCAGCCGATACATCTTTGCCTAATTGCAAGTGTTTTGCACTTGAGCTTCAGGCTGGTTTGTAAGTTTGATTGACTTTTGTGTTAGGTTGTACAAGGAATGAATGACCAAGAAATGAGTTATAGACTGGTAATTCTTTGTGAATGTATGCAATTAATTTAAATTCATTCCAAGGTTACTTTTCACTGCTTTAGAAATTTCTAAGGAAATTTTAAAATACAAAAGCTACAGTAATTTAAAAGCTACAGTAAGTTAAATAAGCAGAGAGACTTACATCATCTGAGAGATTTAATTCACTGCATATGAACTCTATGGATCCCAGATTGTACTTTTTAAAACTTTAGTGCCTCTTCAGTAATCACATTGTCATGCTATGGGCCAGATGTTGAGATATGCAGAGGAGTTCCTTCAGTATGTATTTACCAGCAAGTGAGATCATGGTCATTTCTACGGCTGATACCTTCAATTTCTTGGAGTTGTTGCAGATTCCACTCATTCTTTTCATTTTTTCAGTTTCTGCTCCTAGGATAGGCACAGGCACATGCGTCTGCAAGGGTGCATGACCTAGTCTGCTACTGTAATTGCACCCCTTCTATTAGTTGAATGGGAAGGTGATGAGCAAGCTGCTGAAACTGAAGTGGATGGCTTATGATAGTTTTCCAAGACTGCAACCTGACAGAAGGTTTCCTTACCCCACCTATCTAAGCTTAAAACTGTCTGAGATTTCCAGTGGTCTCTTTCCTAGCATTCAGTTACCATTTACAGCCCCCTGTTTTCTAGACAGGGGTAAGAGCAAGAGAATAGCACTTTGCTGTAGATCAGTCATGGGGGTCAGACAGCAATGGCTGCCCCAGTAATGGTATGTCTCAATGCTGCTGAAGATGCGTAGTGTTCCCTAACTGACAGTTCCTCTTCACCAGGCAGAGAACAGGGGCATTGTAGAGACAATGCAGGTGGAACCTCTAGAGTGATAAGCCCTTTCCTTCCATGGGTAGCTTTATTTTATTCATCAGAATGGCAGCAAATACAGTACAGAGAGCTGAAAATCAGTGTATAAAGATAAAATATAAAATATCTGGTATGGTTTGATATTGACAGAACTAGAATCTGTCAAAACAGTCTGAAGCTGGTGAAGTGTGCCCTAAGATGGTGTTAACTGGAAATGGAAAATGTATGTGCTTGCTTTTATTTTTAAAGTAAGAGTCAGCACTTTCAAATGCAATACCTTCTGTGAAAATAAATGTAGACTGTCACATCTTTGTTCTACATTCCTAGACCTTTTTACACTTTAGGTCTGCAGATATACTCGAGGAAATGAGCAGAGCAGATGACAAATTTTTTGTTTTGAATCCTATGCAGGGGTCAGCACCATTTCTTGTCTGTGCTACAGCAGGCACAACAGTGCTGGGAGCATTTGATCCTCTGGATAAAATTGCTGCTATCTGTGAAAAACATGGTCTCTGGCTTCATGTTGACGTGAGTTTGTAGACTGTGTAGTTTTGTTTAGCATTGTTTTTATGATGGCTATTTTTCTTTGACTTGGTGTTTCTTTCTAGAAGTAAGTTGGGTTTTACTAACTTTTTTTTTTCCATAAAGAACAGAAATACATTCTGATTTGTCTGTTATATGTGTTGAAAACAGCAGATAATTTGGTTGTGACAAGCAGTCAAACTATTTTGTCATTGTCAGGTTGTATTTTAAAATTATTTTCAAATCAATTTCTTCTTGTGACCTCCTAAAAATGTTTCAAGGGTGATTATATACAAATAAAACTTTGGACTGTAGCCACATTCTGTTGGAGAATGGACACATTTGGATTGTGGTTTGTGGTTCATACAGGTTAAAGTAAAGGTGTATTTCTAATTCAACTAGTCATAAATTATGCTGTTTCATATTTACAGTAGTTCTCCCTATGTTTTCCTAAAGTGTTCAGAAGTTATTCTTTTCTCATTTATTTATAATTTTCGATTTGGATATCAAAATCCATTCATGAACATTTATGGAATTATCATTGAGCATTTTATAACCTGAAAGTATTAGTTGTAATTGTATTTTTCTAAAACTAAGTCTCTTCATATTTTCTAAAATTATATTCTTTTTATAATTGCAATGCCATAAATCCAGGATGACTAATTTAAAAGCCATGGAGCAATGAGAGAATCTAGATGAACATTAGTGGAGATTTTTAGACTTGCTCTAAATTTTTGAAGTATTTGTTTAAAGTTGAGTGTCTATAGAAAAATCACGTAGGCAGTGATGTGTTTCTAGTAAATGTCTCACAGACATTCATAAATAAATAAAGTTGCTGTATATGTGAGTCAAGAGTTTTCTCATTGATTCAGAGGTAATGATGCAGAATTTAGCTCTACTATTTAAAGTGTCTGCAAAGCCTCCTCTTGACTGTGTGCTGGTCAGGATGACCCAGCAGAACTTCATCAGAAGTGCAGCATTCACATTAGGTGCTGGTCTCTTGCGTATCTGCATATAATTGGTGGAAAAACGGTTGTATCCAGAATCTGTGTTGAATCTTTGGTGAATTGAATAGACATGGCTGGAGCCATCTCCAATGTTTGAAGGAGGACAATGAGTAGTGTCCCAACATATTCCCTGTAGCTGAATAACTAAAATTAGGTGGGATGAGCCTGGGCCATATTCTGAACTATATACTTCACAGGCAGTTAATAGTGTTTTGTAAAGAATTAACTTTCTTTTTCCAATTTTACCTCATATTAAATTAAGGTACAAATGTCGCTGAATATCTTAAAGTTAATTTTCTGTTTGAACAGTGCCTGTGGTTGTCAGAAGTTAATTGATTCCCAGTAGAAGGACAAATATCCAGTGATAAATCTGGTTTATGGCCTGGAAGACCAATTGTTCTGTTATAATGTGATTCATGTTATGAACCTCTCAATGGTTCTTGGGAGTTCTAACAGTATTTTTCCACCTTTCCTTTTACCATCTGTGAAGAGTTGAGTGGATAACTGTTTCTTTACTTTTTATTTAAAGTTTCTATCTGTGTCCATATGAGAACAGAGTGAAAAGACTGAAAATTTTCCGCATAAGTGCCACAGACATAGATGTATATATGAATTACAGTCTATTCATTTGCCTCTCTACTCTGCTCTCATGAGACCCTCCCTGGAGTACTCTGTCCTGCTTTGGAGCTCCCAGCACAAGAAGGATATGGACCTGATGGAGCAGGTCCAGAGGAGGGCTGTGAAGATGATCAGAGCGCTGGAGCACCTCTCCTGTGAGGACAGGCTGAAAGAGTTGGTCTTGTTCAGACTAGAGAAGAGAAGTCTCCGGGGAGACATTATGGTGGCCTACCAGTATCTGAAGGGGACCTACAAGAAAGCTGTGGAGGGACTTTTTACAAGGGCCTATAGTTATAGGATGAGGGCTAATGGTTTGAAACTGGAAGAAAGTAGATTTAGATTGAAAATGAGGAAATTCTTCATTCTAAGAATGGTGAGACACTGGAACTGGAAAAAGCACATTTTAATGACCTTGTTTCACTCACATCACCATTAGAAATAGGTTTACTGGAATAATCCTTGTAAAGGTACAGTGAGATCAGGTGTTTGCCACTCAGAAAGAAACATAGTGAAGAGTTGGGCTGTTTTTTCTTTGTTTTTAAGGAAGCCTACCTCCTAGCCTTATAGGCAAGAATATAATATTTTTGAAAGTTTTAAGGATTAGCATTCCTCTGAAAGACCTGGTTTCTTGTTGAATGGTTGAATGATTTACATGTTATACAGTCTGGCCTATAGCAAGTGAGTACTGCTTTTTGGGCCTGCTGTAACTTTGGAAGGAAAAAAGATACAGTACAATTGGAACAAAGATAAAAACCAGGGAAAGTTCTGTCTAATTTAGGACATTCCATGTATCATTGATGGGAGTCAGGATTATCCACTGTAAATTGGATTGTTGGTGACAGACATGCTGCTATTGCCTACTCACTATCCAAATTCTGTGGAAATTCTGTGCACTGGACTTTGCAATTGGCAGAGATTATCATTCTCTACTGTTTCCATTATGAGTGTCTCAGAAAGGAAATGGCTAGCAGGAAGAAGATACGCAAAATGGGGATTTCTGCACTCACTGCTTAGGCTTAGGCTGGGGGAAAGGAAGTGCCCTTTATTCAGCAGCAGGAATGGGTCTGGTTATGCAACAATACTTCATATCATGCCCTTACACAGAAGGGACAGTGTAGTTTGTGGCCCAGATAGTGGCACAAACCATCAGGTCCTCTGTTCTATGAATAGCCTCAGGCTGCAGTCTCTCTGTTTCACTAGATGATACTATAGTCAAATTCAGCCCACTGACTGTGTACTAAACTAAGTTTTAAATGAGATAAAACATCTTCAGAAATTATTAGTTAAAGCATTATCAAAATAACTTTATTACAATATTGTCTTAGTTCTATAAATGTTCCAACAGGCTTCTTGGGGTGGTTCGGCTTTGATATCAAGGAAGCATTGCAGACTTCTTCATGGCATCCACAGGTAAGTCAGTTTAGTTCATGGGTGTGCTTACCAGGAACTGAAATGGAGGTTGTGTGGTCTGTTAGCCTTCATGAGAGCTGCATTTTCCAAAATACATATTACTATTAGTTGGAAAGATTTCTGAATCTATAGGTATGGCAAGGGTGGAGAAATGGGAACTGTGACCTTTGTTCTCGGACTGTGTTTGGCCATTTTTTAATTGTTAATACTCATGATTATAGGTGCGATTTCCATCTCCCTTTCTCCATTTATAAATTTTGCAGGGCTGATTCTGTTGCCTGGAATCCCCATAAAATGCTGTTGGCAGGAATCCAGTGCTGTGCTCTTCTGGTGAAAGACAACTCTGTAAGTCCTCATGTTCTTTTTTTTTTTTTTTTAATGCAGTAAGTTGTCATTGCTGTAATATAGAAGTGGAAATAATTAGAAAATAGCTGCAACTCATTTTAAACTATGCTGCAGTGCAGAGGCTGAATTTTATTATTTTGAATTTCACCACAAAAATAATAAAGGGTGAATAAAAGAGCAGGGTCAAACCAATCCAAGTCACTGTAGTCACCAGTGGTCGAATTTTACAGCTGGTGCCCTTAGTAGTTACCTTCTGTACATGATTTGCATTCAGAATTGAGTATTTTGTCACCTGGGTCTGCAGCACTTAAACACTGAGCTCATCAAACTCTACAGAATAGCTGTCATCCATTGGGACTGCAGCAGTACCGTGCCTCTAAAGTAGGCAGAGCTCCTCTTTGCATCCCCTTACATCAGTGCACCAGAGTGGGAAAGAAGAGGGATAGGAGTCAGTGCACATGCAGGTGAAGGGGCTGAGCCTTTTTTTCTCACTCTCCTAGTTCTTCCTCTCCACCAGGACCTTCCAAAAGCCATGCCTAATTAAAAGGTCTAGCAAGCAAGCAACAGAGCTCTGATCTCAAGTGGCACAAAAGTGAGATGAGTCTGCAATGTGTAAAAGTCCCTGCTTATATCTCTGTGGAAATAAAGAAACCAGTAAGAGGTCCGTTATTTCAAGCCTCATTTCAAACTCAACCCTGCTGAAACTTATGCCCGTTATCCACCATCAGGGGTGAGTTTCAGCTCATTCATAGGTTATGAATGACTGAACATCATGAAGACATGGAGTCCTTGGGGCTTGCATCATTATTCTGTGGCCACAGTTTGTAAATCACTTTTATAAATTCCTCTCAAAACAGTTGATGGTTTCTATTCAGCTGCTAATGGTTAGCTACCCATGTAATTGGTTACTGATTTCTGATAGTAAGAACTGATGAGGACCAAAGAACATAGATGCTAATCAGTGCTTTCCTGGAGCTGATTGCTCCAAGTCAGGGGTGAGATATGGCAGGACAGCAAGGAAAAGTGTGCCTCCTCATTTCTTAAACTAAAATCTGTGGTTTTAAAGAGGATTAGACTCCAGGAATACTCACCCATCACTTTATTCCAGGATGAAAACCAAGCAGAGTGAAGTTATTGACTGAGATTAATGTGGTGTCTTAATTGCAGGCTTGGGAAGAATTCAGTGCTATATTTTTAACTAATTAGACCCAGTACATAGAATGTAGCCCCGGGTAATGATTAGACTACTTGTGGGCTGCATAGTGGAAATTTCTCAGGAAGAAAAATGAAAGAAACAGAGATGAATGAAATATTCTAGCTGCCCTGGCATTTAGAGTCACTTTACAAACACTGTTCCAACTTGAGGGCTCTGGCAGCTTTTCCATATTCTTCTTCCACGGAGTGTAATGTCTGGTGGAACAAGCTTATTCCACTCCTAAATTGCATCTAGGCAATGATGTGCTGAAAATACTTGTAGAGCTGAATCATTGGCTGTTGAGGGGTGAAAACACAAGTATTATTGATCATACAATCAGATCCTGCTCTACGGTGAGACACATTCTGGAAAGTAGCAGTTTTCCCTCCATGGCGAGGAGAGGATATTTTACTCTGTTTAATTCCTGGGAAATCTGGCCTTAGATGTTTTGTGTATGTGCCAGTGCAGTCCTTATATGCAAACAGACACACATACAAATTTAAGTACTTCCTTACCTTTTTGAAATTGTTGGACTATAAATCCTTAAGAAAAAAAAGATCAAATACATATTTAAGACACCTTTTCAGAAAGGCCTTGCTTCTGTTTGATCTCCTCTATACCAGAACAAGCAGGTTAATCCAGTTTTCCATTAAAAACACTATTTTCACACCTCTAAGGGAAGAGTATGTGTATCAATCTCTCACTTTGGAGCTTGTTCCACTGCTCCTAAATTACATATACCAATAGCTGCCGTGTGGTTTAGCAATGTTAATAGGCCTAAGACATTGCAGCTAAATTATTGGAACGAAACATTGTATGTAAGTATTTTTCTATACAGATAAAAAGAAGGATAAACTGAAGTGAAACACTGATAGAGTATCTTCCAGCCTTAGTGAAACACAGATGGAATGTTTTCTGAAGAAGTTAGATATAGAAAAGAGAAATATGTGTTTGAAACTTGATTAGAAGGGAGAAGTGTTTTCACCAAAGAGAGAGATTGGTTAATCCTCTGTAAAAGCTCAGATCAATGTCAGTAGCTCTTTAGTGCTGAAAGCACTCAAAAAAAAAAAAAAAATAAAAAAAATTCATAGCTGTACCTTTTTCACTGCCATACCCTGAGTAACTTTCATCACTTCTGTAACAAGACAAGCTTACTCAGAAAACACTTGTGTTGCTCTGGCATGATTTGCAGTGACTCTTCAAGCACTAAACTAGATGGACTAATATTCAAATCATTAGTGAGTCAATTTTGTTCTTATATATTCTTAAAATGCTATGACTCAAACGTGGGTTGTATGTACTCTCTTAAGACCCCAGAGCTAATCCAGTTTGTCCTTGCTATAATCCATATAAATGTTAATATTATCACCATATAGAGAACTAATATTTATCAGCAGTGCCAGAATTCTGACTCCTTAGAACGTAGAACTAGGCTAGGTAATTAGCAATCCATTCTAGCAGAATTTTCACTTACTAGTTAAAAATAAAGTCTCAAAGAATGTAGCTAATGAAATCTCAGTTTAGCACAGAATATAATTGATGGAGGTAATGGTGATGGCCATCTACAGTGTAATCTCTTCCTTATCATTAGCAGTATCACAAAGATATTTACTTCTCTGATTCCTTTCCAGGACAGCTGCAGGAAATACTCTAAATACTTTCTTCCCATTGCTTTCTGCTTGGTAGTACAACTGAGAGCTCCTTCTCACCCCTTGAAGGGAATTACAGGCATAGCCTTTTGCACTGCACTGCTTTTGAGAATTTTCAAGTACGCCATCCAAATATTTTCCTTATTGCCCCAGATAGGGCAAGTCAGAAAGATGTTTGTCTTGGGGAAAAAGATGTTTTGTTAATGAAATCAAAATTAATTTTTAACTAGCAATGGAAACGGAAAGAGATAATAAGGCTTGCTGTGGGTTGGTGTGTTCAATAAGAAAATTATGTTGAGTTATGAAACTGGAGCTCTTATTTATTGATTTCAGTATCAATATTTGTTCCATTTATTTGCTATTAATTAGGTCACACAGCAGCTATCCATAGACTTCAAAACCAACGGCTATTTGAAACTTCATAGTGGACTGGAGTCTCCATGAAAATAGTATTTCCATTTCATAAATTTTAAGAAGTTTGAGACAGAATCTCAAGCTTGTCAGATGGGGCCATTCTAATGAAATTCTAATGAAACTTTTGCAGTTCTTCTGAATAGATGGAGCAGTTCAATTACTCTGTGGAAAACTGTTGATGTTTTCTTTGGACTGAGAATGTTGGCTTAGAAAGCATACTTCTTCCTTCCCTTTTTTCTTTTTTTCTTCTACTTTTCCATCATTTGACTAGGAAAACAGATGATGTTTTATGCCTTTGTTACCAAAAATCCAGTAAATGAAGAACTGTCTAACACTCAATTTAGTATCAGAATGTAGGCATTTCTTTATTGTGGCACCTACTGTGCATACTGTACCTGGCCCCCATCCAAGCTTATATCCTTCCTTTTCATACACAGGCATTAGTTTTCCTGGAAAGAATATACATATTCGTTCTATTTCCAGGAACTAATTATCTTATAGTTCTTATGCTTGCCACCTAGATCTCCCAGAGGCCTCCCAAGGGGTCTTTGGTGGTCTCTGGTGGTCCCTAGTGGTTGTTGAAGAGGGGTTTCTTAGTGCCCTTTCCATGAACTTTGAGGCTTCATTCCACATGAGGTCATATTTCAGCGCATCTTTCTGTTTGTAGAATCCTTAACTGGCGTCCACCAATCTCTGCACTCTTCCAGGATGCCAGCCACGGTTATGTCCTTGATTGTGTTCTTATATGAGGATCCATACAACATTTGCCTCCTCCAGGATGTGCCAGTCACAGTTGTAGAAGTTGATATCCTTGCTTGCATTCCTGCCTGAGGCTCCTTGCAATATTTCTGCCCATGATATATAACATCTCCATAATGTTTGACTCTATTATGTTTGAGACAGCAGCAATCAAGGTATAACTGCTTTCCTGAGCATAGAATTCATGTTGGAGTCTTTCCTTGTCTGTTCTCTATTCTGCAATGTTCCCTTTATCTTCCCTTCTCTTTCTCCTCCACCCTTCTTGGTCTGGTATATTTCTTTCTTTGTCACAAAGCATTATTTTTGTTTCTTCTCCTGTCTGCTCTAGTGACATGCTGGAGGATGTCACCGTGCTTGCCTCTGGAGTTGACAGTAGGCAATTATCATCATCAGGATTTCTTTAGCCTGTTGCATTATTAGTAAGATGAGCAGATGGAAAAAGGGTCATCCAGCCAGCACATCTTGTCAGCTTGAGATGTAGAGATATTCTTGGAGAGTAGGACAGTATGCTGCTTTTTTTTTTGTTGTTTGTTTTTTAAACATAAAGTATGTTCCAAGGAATTTGAGTTCATTCAGAAATATTAAACTATTTCTTCTTGTGTTGCAAAGGCATCCACAAAACAGATAGCAGCAGCTATCCAAAAAATGGATTTATTGCAACCAAAATTGCCCAGCGTTCCTTCTGACAGAATTAAATTATAAGTTTGGATGCAGCTGGGAATATAAATACTACACAACTAATTACCAAACTTTAAGGAATATTCTTTCTAGAAAGATGAATCAAAATGTATGTACACTACGCTCACTTGTAAAGGAAAAACCTCCCGCACATGGGTGCCCAAAGGTATCACTCACCCGAGGACTGAGGCTCACTCAATCTGCAGGAGTGTCCTTGGACAGTGTAAAGAATATCCCAGGGAAGGGTCCGGCTGCCAGGCCCACTTGTTCTGTAAAGAACCAGCTCACTTGGCTCTTTTGTGGGGCTCCATTTGTACCATAGTCAAGGATGCACAGTGTTCATTCTAATTGTTTGGAGGGCAAGTTCACGACCAAAATAGGCTAAATGTCTAGACCCTGAGGTGTCAGTTAATCACCATGAGGTGCAGTTTAACAGCTGTGAGGTTCCAATTTTTGGAACTCTCAGAAATTGGAGTCTGGAGAGTGCTGAGTGAAAACAATTTCATTAACAAACCGTAATTAGAGTATATTAAAGTACCTTTCTGAGATTTAGTTTCAAATGTTAACATTGTTTGAACTGTGAAAATGGAAAAAATTGGGGTTGTTCCTTGTGGTGTTTCCACTCAGTCAGGTAGCCTATGCTAAATCCTCAGTGACTTTATTTTCTGGTAAGGGCTAAATATTTATTTCTTGAAGCTAAAATCTTCCCTATCTGTAATTAACTGTGCTGTATATAAAGGTCACTCTTTGACAAAGAAATAACAGTTTAAGCCATTTGTAGGAAGCTCCTCAGGGCCTATACTTCTAATCTACATACTGGAGCAGAGGACATAGGCTTCTCCTTCTCCTCCCTCATTCCCACCCATGTATGCCTTTGGGCAACTGTTTCTGTGATACCCACTCCCATGGTTTCTTGAGATTTGAGTCAGAATCCCTCTTCAACCTGCAATTCTTCAGTGACATTATGAAGAAAATAATCAAAAAGGTTTTATTATTGTCAGTGCTGACTTCACTGGGTTCAGGTTCATCCAGAGTTAGTAAACCACACCATAAGCTTTGGATAGTTTCCTAAACGTCCAGTTCTGCTTAGTGAAGCAGTTGGTACAGACAGGAAAAAAAAAAAAGGCTTTGGTTTGTGAAGATAAAAAGATTTGAAAATGCTTATCTGCAATCTCAGTCTCAACTGTGTTTCTCATAGGGCCTCCTGAAGAAATGCTACTCTGCCAAGGCCGCATACCTGTTCCAGCAGGACAAGTTCTACGATGTCAGCTATGACACTGGTGACAAGTCCATTCAGTGCAGCAGGCGTCCAGATGCATTCAAATTCTGGCTGATGTGGAAAGCATTGGGAACCACAGGCCTTGAAGAGAGAGTAAACAGGGCGCTGGCTTTGGCTAGGTACTGTCTCAAAATTTTTAATACATCTAGTCTGTTTAATTGACTGAAATGTTGACACTACTGATACTCCATATCCTGGAACATACTCACTGTTACTTTTTTTTCCCCATCCATCTTGTTTTATTTATGTATGATGGGAGGAACTAATGGCAATAATTAGTGTTATTACATTTGCTACAATACTTTATGATTACTTTTAGCAATAAGCATAGATGTTGGTAAACATAGAAATCTAAATTAGACTATCAATCTACATTGTTTAACATATGTGTTCTCTGAATCAGACATAGGAGAGGTTTACCAATACACCCTCTTCTAACTCCTAAGAGCGTGTGCTGGTGTTAATGTAAAAACAGTCCTATGTGCCAGGCTCTAAGCTGTGTCTAGCAAAAAATAAAATAGCCATTCTTCTGTTCACTTCATTCCTCATGCCTGAGGAAATGGAGAAAGATGATGGTGTGAGGAAATTCATATGAGTACAGTCTGTTAATGTTAGGGTAAAGGAGAGGTATATGAAGGCATATTGTTCTAAGATAGTAATTGGGGTTTTTTTCTCCACGAGTTTGTTGAAGTTCTTAATGCCTACAGTACGTTCTGTTAGGGACTGAAGGAGCTTTTTCTTGCAATCTTTCCCTTGGCTGTTCTGTTGAGTTTTACTAAATTTTTCGTCTTGCAGAACTGACTTTCACAAATGAATTCTGCAAAATTCTTGCTAGAAGGTGTTTCTAAAGTAATGGTGATGTCTAAGTTTCTGGGAAGAAACTTCCATACACAAGTTATTTTGCCTTCTGATTGATGAAATAATACTGAAATAAGATAAGGGCCCATTAAAACCAATTCACTTGAAGTATTATATTTGTTCAGAATTCATACAAGGTAAACCACAATGAAATCTTGACCAATTCTGGGCCAGCTACACACTACGGTAAGTCAAATCATTAATACTGAAAACGAGTCACCCATATCACATTGCCATTTTATTTTTGATATGAACTACCAAGTTGAAAGGAATTGAATGTTTACTACACAGAAAATTAAAGTAATATTCTCACTTTAACAAAGTCACTTAAAGAAAAGCGAAAAATACCCATGACCTAAACCCAGAGTGGATTAGAAAGCAATAAAAAGAGAGAAGCAAAACCAGAGAAGCCCAAATGACTTGTGACTTTTTTCTCTGTTTCTTTAAAGCCACTCATTGTTTGGCTTGTTAAATGTTTCTTACTATCTTCTCATTAAATTGAACTTTGTTTTTGTTCCAAAGCATTGTACTGTTCTGTGTCTGTACAGAGTTAAGTAATTCGTTCCACTACAAGTAGAATTCAGCCTTATCAAGGTCACTGGCCAAGGTTGTTTGACTGAGAGAGTAGTGATTAATGACCTTTCTGGGATCAATATTTTCTTTGAATGTTAGGATTCAGCTGGTAATGCTTCTAAGGAGTGACTGGCATGGCTCTCTTGTTTTTTGGTTTCTTTTTTTTTTTTTTTTTTTCCTTTAAGAAGAAATTTAATTCTTAGTCATTATCTGATGAAGTATATTCTTTACTGTATATCTGCATTGCTATATTGAGTTTGCATGGACACGGGCAATTTGCAGCTGAGACATCAGGTTTACTGGGCACTATGCCAGGTTTCCTAACTACTCAACAGCTGTGCAGCCTTTCTTCTGATTTGTTACAGTGGGTGTTACTTTGATGTTACAAAGATAGTATTTCAGCATTCCTGAACACAGACCTGGATTAGTTCTGGAACTGGTCCACTGACTATAGAATTTAAGAGCAAGATTATTTTTTCCAATGGACGGGCAGAGCCTCAAAGTTTTTAGAGTAATTGCAGACATGTATTTCTGTTGCATTGAACTTATTGCCTATTTCATTAATTTCATTTTGGTCTGGAGAGGAATCGTATTTTCAGTGTATTAGGTATCCCAGAAACATTATGATGCTACCTATTTGGAAAGGCTTATTTTTAAAATACCTACAGTAGAGCATCCTGCTGATCACTGCAGAAAAATTTTTGCTGGTTTTTTTTTGGTGGTTTGGTTTTGTTTTGTTTTGTCCTGCCCTCTCCCTCCCCCAATTATTTTTGATGCAGGGGTGTTGCTTTATGACGTATACTAAAAAGAAAACTGAGGTAAACTGCTTTTAGAATACAACTATAACTATTTCTTCATTTTATGCTTCAGCATCTTTGTAGTTTTCCTGCCTGATTCCTTTTCTGACACCCACTCTTAGTAGACATATGTCTACTTTCACTGCAGATCTCCACCTCTCATTTTCTGCAAGGCTTAATCATAGCAAATACCACTTTGCTGTGCCCTCCAGTCTTCACTGAGACTCAAGCCCCTCTGATGTTCTACAACTGTGACATGATAATATAACTCCTCTGTCAAACTGTGGAAAGATGCACAGAGTAAATTGCTTCACTGCCATCAAATGGTCCTGGCAAGATAAATCATGGGTGATGGATTTTCTAATGGCTGCCTTCTTAGGCCATTGGCAACGTAGTTAAGAACACAATTAACAATGTTGTGAGCTTGACCAACACCAGATATCCTGTGTCAGATGGTGGTATATTAAAAAAAAAAAGCACATATGGTAAGAGGGGAGGGTATTAAATTCTAAAAAATAGGTAAAATAGCTCTAAAATTCAAGATCTCAAAAGAACCAACCAACCCAAAAAGTGATCATACATAGGTTTCTTTCTCATGATTTATTAAAGAATAAATAAACTGAGGGCTGCTGTCTCATGAATAGCATGCAGATTTTGCTGTATGTTAGTTTTATAGCACAGACAAGTATCTTCTAATAACAGGACAAAAGCACTGAGCTTGTTTTACTTAAGACAATTCACCTACAGAAACAGGTTCCCCCAACATGCTCACATGATACCTAGCCTCCTACTTACCTTCCAGCATGCCTCTTTCAACCTAAGCAGTAGTGTAGGCATTAACAGCCAGGTAACAAACAAGAGCACACAGTAGGATATAAACAGTCACGGCAGAAAAGACCCAGAACCTCAACTTAGTCTAGTGAGAGGAAATGTCTCAACAGTGCATGGTGTGGCACAACTAATAGAACTGTGTGTCATGGGAACTGGCACTTCTACCACAGCAATCATTTTGCAGGGATGTGTGCTAAGAGGTAATGAGTCATGTGCACAATACTTGTTAATGATAAACATCAGGACAAGTCCCCATGCTCTGTTTTGAAAAATGTATACCATCTAGGGTATTGTTCACTGCCTCCCTAGCCAACCTGTTTCTACAGCATTTCTGCCAAGTAGCAGGCGTTGCAGTACAACTGTGCTATGGAAGTGTCCCTGCGGGGGTAGGTTTCAGGCATGTGCATAGCACCAAATGGGGCTGTTTTGACAATATTTTTCTTCCTCAAGTAGTGGCTAAAAGTATTGTTTGTGTGATGACCAATAATGCAGCTGCAGACAGAAAATGCCCAATAAATGCAACAAAATATCAGTTTTTTATACAATGAGTGGTTAACTCTCTCAGTTTTATTACTGTTAGACAGCAAAATCTTCATGTAGAAGATTAAAAGACTGTTGAAAAGGAAAAGCTGTGTGAATTTGAGGCAATTTCTTCGGAGTTTTCATTGAGAAGGCTTTGAGAGGGTAGAATAAAGAGAAGTCCCAGCTATGTCGAAGTGTCTTCTCTGCTTCAGAATTCCTATGTGATGTGTGCCATGGCAAAGATGAGGTCATGTTTTTAAAAACAAACAAACACACACACACCCCCCCACAAAAAAAAAACCCAAACCAAACCCCGCACACCTATAAATTGATGCTGTTTGCATACAAGGTTTTGTTTCAAACCCATCTTCAGATTGAAGGCTTCTGTGTTTTCCATTCTGACAGGTGAAAGAGGAAAGAAATATTTATTTCAATGCATTGTTAGCATAGGATGCTCAGGGATTATTGTGCATCAGAAGTAGCTTACTGAATGGAAATGTGCACTGTTGTGTACAGTGTGGAACAAGGACAGTACTGGGAAAATTACTGGGCTTGAACTACATGGGAATTTTTAAATTCTGGGCTAAGCTAAGAGGTCCAGTGAAGGTAGTAGTGCAAGAGATGTCAGGGTGACCATGAAATAACATGGCAACACAGCATTAGCACTTGAGAAAAATAGGTGGTGGAATTAATTTGTAGAGTAACATCAATGGAAATTTGCACTGGGGAAGGTTCACAGCCTGCTGCAAATAGGATCAATTTGTGCCTTGTGGCTCCACTGAAGATCTGTGTTGGAGGACAGAATTTGGCCTCTCCTCAGTGCTCCTTGGCTGGCTGTAGCTTTCATTTGTTTCCAGGAACTGATAGCTACTGCATCTTCGCAGCAGGTAGAAATGAGGTTTAATTCTGTGGTTTCTTTGGTGGGGGGGCAAGAAGGGGAAAAAATATATACATGTTCATGACCATTTTTTGTTGTTATCTATATGTGTGGTTTTGCTCTATGCTTTAAACTTCTGCATTTTTAATTACAGATATCTAGTGGAGGAAATTAAGAAAAGAGAGGGATTTCAGCTTCTTTTGGAGGTAAGCAAAAATGGAACTGAACTGTTGTTATTGGTGGTGGGGGAGTGGGGTGTCTGTTTGATTTTGTTCTTTTTAGCCAATTACCAACTTGTATTTGAAATATATAATTTAATAAATTTATGTGTTGGAGATACATGGATATGATTGAACACATAGAACATGCTCTGTATTCCCTACCATCACTCTGCCTATTTTCCTGTCTTCTGGGTTTGTATTGCCTCAGGAGGTATAGATGGAGCACTTTTCTGTGAAAGTGAAGAGTCGGGCTGCAAAAAATCAGTGCTTGCCAGACTTAATGGAAAAACCTGTACGCTGGATGGAAGAATATTTTGATCCTAAAGATGGACTTTTCATTGTTAAATTACGTGGGTTTTTTCCTTAATTCTGTTTTTGTATCTATTTTCCTAAAAACTACCCAAAAGTTGTGGTTTTTACTCCTCTTTGCTAAACCTATCAGCTTATTAGCTTCTGGTGATCTTGCTTGAAGCAGAGTGAGTAAAGGGGGCAGAACTAAAGCACTGTGTTTTTCCATCTATCCTCAGCTCTTTGGCTACTAAGGCTAATATCTGGGGATGTTGCAAAGTCCTATCGTTTTTAGAAAACCCTTTTTCATTGCTGGAAATATACACATCTGAAAGGCAGATGGGTTTGTAGTGTGGAGAGGAAGAGAGCGCATGGAGAAGGATGGGAAATGGAATAAATACCACACATGGAGACCATCAAACTGTAAAGATGCGAATTTAGTTAACACTTGCTGATGCCATGAGCATTCCAGGTTAGGCTAGAAGAAATATACAAAATATTTTATACTATTCATATCATATAAATTTTCCCTTAAACTTTGAAAATTGGTAATGTGAAAGTGCATACTGGGAAACGTTCCACGGAGTGAAGAATTTGGGGCTGATAGCACATGATAGGGTTACTAAAGTGTCAAATCTGTTAAAAGCTCTCCATTTGCTGTTACTGTATAGCTTAGCAGAGAGCCCTGTCCTGTAGATGTGGAAGCTGTTGGTGAGAGCAGAGGCTGCTGCTTAGTTCCTTCAGGAACAGGACACCTGGATTAAAAGTGGGATTGGAGGGAGTGCTATAGTATAGATTACAAGAAGGAAGTTGAGCAAGGGTTAAGAAGGAGTGCAGGGGGACAAGCAGTGAGAATTTAAGGGAAGACTGCTGTAAGGCAGCTAGGCCCAGTTATGTGAGCCCTGTCTGAAAGGAAGTTGGACCTTGGACAAGAAACTCAGGAAGATGATCATCTGATATATGCAGTGAGGAAAGTCCTGTAATGAGAACCACTCTATCGCCTGGAAACGCTACTCACACTTGAGTCACCTTGAACTCTTTTGTGGTGTAATTGCTTACCTGCATGGGTAAGAGCTGCAACAGGATAACCAGAAATAGAGTGAAGCATGGTTGGAGGTAGCTGATTTTTTTTCTAGGGTGAGTGGTATTTTCAGAGAGGAATGAAGTATTTGATGTGTGGAGGGAAACTGGGATAATCAAGAAGGTAATATAGGCAATGGCAATATGGTAATATATGCCATCTGTCTACTCCTGCCATCAGATCTGAAATAGTTTTAAAATAAACCCTGTGACAATGAGCTAGTGCTTGCACTCATGAGGGAGCCGCTGCCTTTTCAGGGTCTGTGTTTATGTGTCTGCTCAATGAATGCTCTTTGGGGAAAGACATGGGCCTTTAAGAGCTGAGCTTTATTTCATTCAGTGGCAGCAGGTGGCAGGTTTGCAGCTCTGTTCCTGCTGACAACAATATTCTTCTTGATGATTAAATTGTATTTAATGCATTTTTCAAGTGAGGCAGAAAATGATATGAGCAGTTTTCAGTGCCCTTTTGTGAAAGAACATGTCTCAGCTGGTGGGCTCTCCTTGTTCAGGAGACTGCTTGGGATTGTAATAGCAGCCACATTCACAGTGGGACAAAGAGGTGGTGTAACCCAGCTACCAAGCTCCTTTTTAACTTGTTTTTTTTCTTTCAACCAGTACTAATGAGGATGGTGTGTGGAAGATGAGAGGGGTGTATGAGTTTATAATCCATGTTATAATTTAGACCCCAGTTAAATACTGTGTTGGAAATGCTGTATGTCAAGATTTACTGAGTGGTTTTATGGGTAGTGTTGGATAGGATCAGAAGGCACATCTATTTCTTGTGCTACTGCTATCTGTACAGGTGAAAAAAAAAAAAAAGAAACAAACAAAACTAACCAACCAACCAAAAAACCATAAAATTTGTTCCAAATTAACAGGAAATTTAGAGAGACACTGAACTGGTTTGCTGCGTCGCATGTGTAACAGAAACCTCATAAGCACAAAATTCCTTATTTTATAATGCATGGTGAACAGCCATTCTTGTTGGGAGCCTTGCAGCTAACTGTCTGCTGAGTTTAAAGGCAAAATTTCTCTGGAGGGAAGAAGAGATGTGGAGCCTCAGACTTTGCTCACAAGGCCTGCTTAGATACTGGACAACATATATCCAGGATATGGCAATACCTTGCAATGAGTCCTGAGATTCTTATAACATTTAGAAACTGAGAAAGGCAGCGTTATGTCCAGCACTGTGTAGCATGCTAGATGGTATATGATATAAAAGATTAGCGTTGTCCAGTACAAAAATGTGTGCAGTGCAATTGTTTAGCAGAAAACTAAGTGCGCAAGTGTTAAATGGTGACAAAAGTTGAGCTTGTCTGTTTTGTGTAAAATACATCATTGGAAATTTCCATTAAAAAACCCCAAACAAACAACATTAAAAAAAAAAAAAAAGTATTTTTCTCTTTAAAGTTGCTTCCATTTTGAAGTCTGTAATTTATCTGTCTACGCCTCATGGTTTTTCCTAACCAATTTTTTTTACCGAGCAAAGCAGAGATAAATATGTACATAGGAAGAAGAAATAAAAAGTGAACCTAAACAGGTTTTCTTTTTCTAGCAGCAGGAAAACAAATGGATCATATGAAAACTGTTTCTAGTTTCAGAAAAGGGAAACAAAAGGTGAGATGGAGAAGGGAGATTTAATGAAAAGGGTATAAACTCAAAAGCTTCCACTCAGAGATACAAGCGCCGATAGAACGCGACAGGACTAACAGCGACGTCAATGAGGTGCGTCTCGATATGCATCACGAGTTCATGCAGCACTATTCAACGTATGATACGTCGT
>WTSP01009850.1:25562-49599 GCA_025331215.1 Actenoides lindsayi
AAAAGGTGGGGGGAGGGGAGGGGGGAGTATCGAAAGGGGAGAGAAGAAAAAAGTCACTGCGCCGGCCCCCCCCCCCCCCCCCAAAAAAAAAAAAAAGGCAGAATTCTTTGACAAGCTCTATAATATGTATTCCCATCCCATTTGTTACATCTCATGAACAATCACTTGTTCTCTTGTTTAGCCAGAGTATGCAAATGTTTGCTTTTGGTACATTCCACCAAGCTTAAGAAAAATGGAGGATGGACCTGAATTTTGGCAGAAGCTACACCAGGTAAGTGTCGCATGAATGGCTGTTATCTGTAGCTTACTGTTTTGTCTGTGTGCCAGATAAGAATGTGATATAGCCCTTGGCTTTGCTTACCATAAGCCTATCAGTAGAATGGGGATTTAATCCTTAAATAGATATTGGTAGGATTTAAGTTTGTTCTCTGTTTAGATAAGGCTAATTACTTTTTTCTTAAAGTAAGAGAAGCAGGCATTTACAAGTATTCAGCTTACTATCAAAGCTGGTAGTAGCTGGCAGAATGGAGAGAAGAGGTACAGTGTTGTCTGCATCTCTCATCTAGAGTATTCATTGCCTGTTTCAGACACTTCACACTGTCCTTGGAACTTGTCTTGCATTATCTATGATGATCTATGATAATGCAAGTGATGAGGTGTGTAAGAATACATTTCTGATGTTAACTCATAAATGACAACAGGAATACAATGAAGAAAAACTTTATTGGTGAGCACTTTGGTAACTCTTTGCCATCCTAGTAGAAAATCATGAATATCTTGAAAAAAACAGCAGTAAAATATTTAACTTACTAGTGGGGAATCAGTAGTTAAAACTACTGCTAGTAAGAAACCAGTAGTCACTGTGGTATTACATTTTACCGAATAAGCTGTTCTGTGAAGAATTGAAATTAATTCATTGTTTGCTCCTCTCTGTAGCAGCTTTGGTGTTCTGCATTTATTTCTTTTCTAGAATTGCTATTAGAAATTTAAGCTAGAGCATAGCTGCATATGCCACGATACATATATCTATGTTCTAGTGTCGTTGGTATGGTTACGTACAATATATACATGTATATATACCATATACACATGCATAATTCTTATAGTATCTGCTGTTCTTTCAGCAGCTTTCCTTTTACAGGAATTGATTTTAATTTATGCTGGATGCTGATGTCTTTAGGGGTGAGGTCTTCTTTAACCCTATCTGTATTGTTTTGGAAAGTATTCATAGAATTCATAGAATGCCCAGGGTTGGAAGAGACCTCTAGTGATCATCTAGTCCAACCCCCCTGCAGTAAGCAGAGACATCCTCAACTAGATCAGGTTGCTCAGAGCCTTGTCAATCCTGACCTTGAATGTCTCCGGGGTGGGGCGTCTACTGCCTCCCTGGGCAACCTGTTCCAGTGTTCCACTAGCTGCATAGTAAAGAACTTCTTTCTAACGTCCAACCTAAATCTACCCTTCTCTAGTTTAAAACCATTGCCCCTTGTCCTATCACTACATGGCTTTGTAAACAGTCCCTCCCCAGCTTTCTTGTAGGCCCCCTTCAGGTGCTGGAAGACCCCTATAAGGTCTCTCTGGAGCCTTTCCTTCTCCAGGCCGAATAAACCAAACTCCCTCAGCCTGTCCTCATAGGAGAGATGTTCCAGCCCTCTGATTATTTTCATGACCATTCCATCAGGTCCATGTCCTTCTTGTGTTGAGGGCTCCAGAGCTGGACACAGTACTCCAAGTGAGGTCTCACCAGAGCCATGGTTCTTTTGATACAGCCCAGCATATGACTGGCTTTCTGGTCTGCAAGTGCACACTGCTGGCTCATGTCTAGCTTCTTGTTTTTCTGTAGCCCCAAGTCCTTTTCCACAGGGCTGCTCTCTGCCACCTCACTCCCCAGCCTGTATTGATAGTGAGGATTGTTCCAACTTTTGCAGTACACAGCCACAGTGTGGATACAAGGACTATGTATTTACCATGCTTTCACAAAGCTTGGATGGATTATCATCCTTTCATATGGGGCTTCCTTTCCTCTTGTTGGAGTCATAGACCTATATATATATATATATATATTTGTGTGTGTGTGTGTATACCCACCCTCACAAAAGCTTCCCTATATATGTAGGACTGAGGATTTGGAAAGGAGCAATGGGAAGGCATAGAAGAAATAATGCTGCAACTACCACCATTTGATTTATATATGCTACGGAGGGGACTGGGGAGGGGAGGGGTTTAAGCACACTGGATGGCTTTGAGCACGTATATTGTGAATGTCTTATTGAGTGTAACTTACTGGGTTTTGTTCTGCTGCTCTATGGTGCTTCTAGTCAGGGTAGGGAATAGATGCCTGCCTTTATGTACTGATGTAGATAGGTTGACACTAGAAATGCAGATTTCCCAGACAGTGTTTTGTGGGAGCTTGGAGGGAAAGGAGCTTGTGTGCAATTTCTCCTAAGAACTGAGCATTACTGCAGATATCAAACACTTTTCATGGGCAAGGTGAGTTTGTTTTGCTTGGTTTGGTTTTTTCTATCCTCTAGTGAAGCACTATGAAACCTCAAATCCTGAAACAAACTATTTCCGTCGTCCTCACAAAAGCCTGGAAAAAAAATAGAATACCATAAACCAGACTAAAACTCTGTATCAAAGCAGTACAAGAAAGACATTGAGATGCTGGACTGGGTCCAGAGAAGAGCAGCTAAGCTGGTGAAGGACCTCGATAACAAGTCTTATGAGGAGCCGCTGAGGGAACTGGGGCTATTTAGGCTGAAGAAAAGGAGGCTAAGGGGAGACCTTATTACTCTCTACAACTACCTGAAAGGACTTTGTAGAGAGGTTGGTGCTGGTCTCTTCTCACAGGCAATTAGTGATAGAACAAGGGGGAATGGCCTCAAGCTTCACCAGAGGAGGTTTAAACTGGACAGTAGGAAAAATTTTTTCACTGAAAGAGTTGTCAGGCACTGGAACAGGCTGCCCAGGGAGGTGATTCAGTCACCATCCCTGGATGTGTTTAAAAGCCGTGTAGATGTGGTGCTTGGGCATATGGCTTAGTGGTGGACTTGGTAGAGTAGGTTAATGGTTGGACTGGGTGATTTTAAAGGTCTTTTCCAACCTTGATGATTCTATGATTCTAGGAAATTTCTCCCCTAGAAGAAACAGCAAATGATGATCCTTAGTTGTGTTGCTTTAGGCACTGCTGGGAAGTTCTTGGACACTACAGAAATAAGCCTGTTGCATAATGAAAACATGTTATTCCACCTCCCTGTTTGTCTAGAGGGTCAGGTCTGGGGTTACTTTGCTTTTTGGATGCTGAGGGCCAGTTTGGGGCACAACATGTATCAGTGAGCAAATGAGATGATAGCACTGGGTCACAAAACAATGACTGACATGACTTCAACAGCTTATGTCAATTTGTTTTAACACTGCGGATGCATAGTCATTGTATTACAGTAATCAGTACAAATATATGGCTGGGCAAGAATGAATGCATCCTGATCAGCAAGGTGTTAAGTGATAACAAGATGAAGACTGGAGAGGTTGTTGCATCATACCACTGATGGGCAGATGGGGTTGTGTACAGTTTTTCTGACTGCAAGTGTTTAATGAATATTCTTATAATGTTACTAAAATGAGCACTAAAATGCTTTAATTTACAATTTCTTTTCACACAACATTTTAGCATCATAATTATTCTTTTTATCCAGATATCAATCTTCCTTTTTGTTGACCTGCACATCTGACTATAATTAAGGAAATATATGTCTTAAAAATCCCTTGTGCAAGTAATTGATTTTATTCAACTGCAGTGTTCAGCAGTGTTTTTCAGAATAATATACTGTCTTCTAAGGTTAGTTATGTGAGTTTTAGTGCTGGTGAAAGTTGATAAGCAAATAGTCCTGGTCTCAAGTCCTCAGCATTGTTAGAAATTTGCATAGTCCTCACAAAATAATCCTGATGGTTTTCTGCTGTAGTGGCTCCTTCTCCAGCTTCCTTGGCCCACTTTATGTGGAAATGTGTCAGGGCTGACTGATTCTTAAGTCAGTCTTCTAGCTGTCTCTCACCTGCACCTTTCCTTTTTCTTTTCCTTTTCTTGTCTTTTTTTTTTTGTTGTTGTTGGTTTTTGTTGTTGTGGTTTTTTTGGTGGTAGGCTGTTTGTTTTGAATCCTGGAACCTTGGACTTTAGATATAAAATTTTCCCTCTTCAGAGTCTCCAGTATGCAAACCAGAAAATTGAAAGGTTATAGGACAGAGTGTCCTGAAGGAGTTGGGACAGCCCCTAGCTGGTCATTTGACTCATCACCTGAACATTGTAGGGAAAGAGGAAACAATATGGTGGTGAGGAAGTAAATAACAGCATTACTCTGTTACCCAGCAAAACTGGGAATTCTGTAAACATCTACAGTCTTAAAATGATTTCAGCTTAGAGGATTACAGCAGGAATTGGCTGTGTAGTGGAACTGATTCTATAGACAGTACAGCAAGGCTTTAGATGCAGTTGCGTGGTCCAAGTTAGTCTGTGCAGTGAACATTTTGTAGTACGCTGAAATATACAGATAGTATAACCTGTAAAGGACCCTAGGATGTAAGGTGTTTTTCACTGACATTCTTCACAAGTGGAGAGGGATTTCTTCTTGTAGAAACCATACAAATCGTCACTCTGTGGTAATTGGGGAGCTGCTGTTACACTCAAAGTATTTGTAAGTGGTGTTATTTTGTCATCCCAAACTGGGGGCAGTTGTCTCTGACCTGGAACTGACATAGAAGGGATGATTGAACAATTGTTTTGCTAGTGCAGTATGTACCCCCTGGTGGTATTTTTTCTCCTCTTGGGACATACTATAAGATTTACTTTGTTTACTGCTGTGGATGGTCAGTATGTCATGAGGTCACAGTGAGAAAAGTGTAACTGGAAACTACAATCCAGAAGTGGAAGTGAGGGAAGAAGTAAAAAATTTAAGCCCAATTGTCATATTTTTTTCCATAACTGAAAGTATCTTTGCATATTTGTCTTTGTAACAATCTTCTCTTTAGAAAAGTCAGCTTTCTCAGCTTATGCTGAAGTGTCTCCAGGTGATGCAGAATTAGCTGATTGTTAGTAATACTGTCTCTGGAAAGTTTCCTGACAGCACAGAGGGTACTAGGGCACAAGGAAGAGTTTGGAAGGATGTTTCTGGAACTGTTGCCATCCTATTGCTAAGCCAGCCAGTCAGACGTGTTTTGTACATTCTGGATCAGCTTGCAGTCAGCTCAAACTCAGTGTCATCTAGAAGACTACAGAGGAGACACAGAAGTAACCATCATTAGCAGAGCCCTCCTTCTACAGGAGCCTTGCTTTGCTGAAGGATCCTGGAGTGTAGCTGTAGGTAGACTACTGCATGTTGAATACTGCCCATGTGCTAGTGATACATTGCTAAGTACCACTTTAGACCTCAAAATTGGGGTTTAAAAAGTGTCAGTAGGTTCTTGCTAGGTCTTTAATGCTTTACTAAGCTTTGCCTTATCTATAGTTCTAAACAGCATATGCTGGAATATCATATTTCTAATGGTTCAGTAAAGCTTTTATACACAGTTCCAATTACTCAATTTTAGCAGCTCAGTCTCACTCTACTTGTGTGGTGTGCTTGGGGTTTTTTGGTTTTATTTTGTTTGCTTCTTACCCTTTTGTGGGTTTTTGGCCAGATAATTTAAAATTTATTGGCTGTATTACATGGGTCAGGATACAATTTCATATTGGAATGCCATTTTTGCCCCTCCATTCTCCCCCTTAGTAAAAGGTAACTTTATTTCTGCCTTTCCCCACCACTTTAGAGAAGAATATAGCTGCCTGCTATCTGAAGGCATATTTGTAAAATAGCCTGTCATGCTGACTGCTGTTGTCATACATTTATCTAATGAGAGGTTTCATATCAAAGAAGAAATGTAAGGAGGTTGAAGTGGTGTTGCCTTGGCAACCTCTGAATCTTGTGGCCTTTGTGGTATAAATCAAACACCAATCAACAGCCCAATTCAGTATTCTTTATGGATGCAAAATACCTATTGATTACAAGATTTGAATGGGAAGAGAAAACAAGACCTCCAATTAGTTATATTAATAATCTTTGCCCTCTACATTTTGGAAGAGCAAGAGAAAAATGACAAAGATTTTAACCACAACATTACATGCAGCAAGCACAGGTTTATGCACAAGTAAGGTCCCCAGCATGACACTCCAACTGTATTTCCACTTGGGATTTGTGTGCAAAATGTTGTTACTTGAATGCCTGGAATATTTGTGTACTTTGAGTTTTTCTCACACATGAACAATAAACCAAAAAGTATTTTAATGTGTGTGGTTGAAGAGTAATGGTAGAGACCCATTTCTGTGAATTTTGCTTGCATAGAGTAGTTTTTATGGTAATAAGTAGCCTACTGGCTCTAGCATCTAGCTCTGTTTGGCACAAGTTTCTGTGAAGGGCCATATCAATTGACAGGAAGATCAATAATAAGATTTATACAGAAATATACGGGAGTTAGATTGACTAAATCATTGTGACTGGCAGATCTGGAGCTGTTCATCAGTCATTTGTGAATACTGTACATTGATGTAATTGTTTCTGATCCCATGTGCTTTCTTGTTGCATTGATATAATATATTCCCATAGAAACACATTTGGAAAAGAACAAAAAAAAAAAAGAGTGGGTCAAGTTCAGGGTTTTTTTTGCCAATATGCTAGGAGTTTTAAGAGATGGTGTCATCCCTTAACCTTTTTGCTTTCTCTTAAAGCAACCTACAAATCTATTGTGGACTTCAAGAAACAAAAATCTTCAAGTGGAAGAGATTGCTTTTGCAGGTCTAAAAGAAAGAGCTTCCAGTGGGATGGATTATCATTTCAGCAAATCAGATGGGGGCCTCCAAAGGGGTTGTCTGAAGAAATTTAGTTTACCAGAGAAATCCCCAGGATTGATAGAAACTCCAAATTCAGCTTATGTAACTTGAGGCAGTTACCGAAGGAAGGCTACTTGAGGAGTTGGCACAGTTTCCCTCCATCTTTAACATGGAGAAGGAGAAGGGGAATTCCTAGATCATGACTTAGGCAGCCTAGAGTCAGAAGCACCCTTGTGAAAGACTTGTTTGTCTACATTATCCAGGAGGGGAACCTTGGGGATGCCAGGTGCCTAACTCAGCTACTTAGTTCATAAATACCAGCAAGAAGAACCCAAAGCTAAATCCTCAGCATGCTGTGTACTGTTTTAGGTCTCTATTTTACAGGCTCATGAAAGAAGAGATGCAAAATCTCTTCCTCAGTCAGGAGGCCTAACAATTCTCAGTATTGTGTTCAAGAGGGGTAGAAATGCAGCATTCATGGAAAGGTGAGGGCAGGAGCCTTGATGGAGGCAGGACAGCAGGCAAGGACCATAGTGGAGAGAGTCACAATAAGCCCTGAAACCACAAAATGAGTAACAGAGAAATAACCAGGACTTATGCTGTAGTGTGACCATTCTTCAGCTGGAATGGTGCTCAGAAATTTAGCACTAAAGTAAGCAGTCAATGGTTAAAGTAACAGCATCTCTTATTTTGCAACTAATAGTACATAATATACAGCAGCAGATGAATAAAATCTGTGTAGTTTAGCTTCGTATAAATGACTTTGATTCTTAAGAAGAGAGATATGAGCTCTGATAAATGAGAAGGAACAGTACAGTGTAATGCAATAATAGAGAAAAATTATAGCAGTGTTTTATACCTTGCTGATGAGGGATTTGCACACTTTGCCTTTTAATATATTTTCTGAAGTTTTATATACCTCATCAATACAAAACTGACTGTAGCTGTTAATTAAAAAAGATATTTAGCATGACTTCATTTTATATGTCTCCTCCACAGATTTGAGTTGTAAGAACACAAAAATAAGTGCTTTAAAAAGCATTTGTTAATTTAAAGTAGAATCATAGAATTGTCAGGGTTGGAGGGGATCTTAAAGATCATCTAGTTCCAACCACCCCTGCCACGGGCAGGGATACCTCCCACTAGATCAGGTTGCTTTTAGGGCCCTATCCAGCTTGGCCTTAAAAACTTCCAGGGATGGGGTTTCCACCACTTCTCTGGGCAACCTGTTCCAGTGTCTCACCATCCTCACGGTGAAGAAATTCTTCCTAATGTCTAATCTGAATCTACCCACCTCTAGTTTTGATCCATTCCCTCTAGTCCTACCACTACCTGACATCCTAAAAAGTCTCTCACCAGCTTTCTTGTAGGCCTCCTTAAGATACTGGAAGGCCACAATAAAGGTCTCCTTGGAGCCTTCTCTTCTCCAGACTGAACAACTCCAACGCTCTCAGTTTGTCCTCACAGGAGAGATGCTCCAGCCCTCTGGTAATTCTTGTGGCCCTTCTTTGGACATGTTCCAGCATGTCCATAAATTTCCTGTAATAGGGGCTCCAGAATTGGATGCAGTACTCCAGGTGAGGTCTCATGAGAGTGGAGTAGAGGGGGAAAGTCACTTCACTCAACCTGCTGGGCATGCTTCTCTTGATGCAGCCCAGGAAACGATTGGCCCTCTGGACTGCAAGTGTACACTGATCGCTCATGTTGAGCTTCTCATCCACCAGTACCCTTAAGTCCTTTTCTTCAGGGCTGCTCTCAAGCCAGTCACTGCCCAGCCTATATCAGTGCCTGGGATTGCTCCGACTCAGGTAGAGGACCTTGAACTTAGTCTTGTTGAACTTCATGAGGTTGGCATGGGCCCACCTCTCCAGCCTGTCAAGGTCCCTCTGGATGGCATCGCTTCCCTCCAGCGTGTCAGCCTCCCCACACAGCTTGGTGTTGTCGGCAAACTTGCTGAGGGTGCACTCAATGCCACTGTCCACGTCGCTGACGAAGTTGTTACACAAGACTGGTCCCAGTACTGCTTCTTGAGGGACTCCACTTGTCACTGGCCTCCAGTTGGACATGGACCCATTGACAGCCACTCTTTGAGTGTGTTGCCCTGAGGATCTTAAATTCTAGTGCTTCGTGATCACTGCAACCAAGGTTATCCCTGAGCCTCACATTGGTTACCAGCCCTTCCCTTTTGGTGAGAACAAGGTCCAGCATAGCACCCTTGCTTATTGGTTCCTCTGCCATTTGGAGGAGGAAGTTGTGGCCTGTGCATTCCAGGAACATCCTTGATTGCTGGTACCTTGCTGTGTTGTCCCTCCAGAATACTTTGGTTTCTGACTGCATATCTGCACATAACTGGAATTTATGTCTTTGTTCTTTGCTATATTTATTCTTGCACGAATACTGAAGTAGCAGTGATAGACTAAGGGGCCAAATTGACTCTTAGAGTCTCCATCAGGAGAAGCAGGGATCACATTACTTGATGACGTCCATCTCACCTTAGCATTAGACCCAGGTGCTAGCAACACTTCAGTGTATATTTTACACTAGTGGGGTTGTGCTTAAGTTTCAGCCACATATAATGGTTTGTGAGACTGACCTGATGTCACGCTTGCTTTTTCATGGGATGACTGGCATGTCAGACATGCGTATGGGAACACAAAGGAGGTATATTTGTATGACTGTATTATAATCCTTAGTAGATGCAATAAGATGAGGCAAAGATGTGAACTGCCTCCAGCCCATGCTCTCCATAACTTTCCTAAGTGCTATTTTGGTAATTTATGATATGGCAATTGTAGGGATTTCTATTTTAGCTCTCTCTGTGCTTTGTCCCTCTTCAAGACTGTCTTTTCAGGAGTGGGCAGTACTAGTTGGGCTCCAGTGAAAAGCAGTACTATTCATGCAGAAATCTGTACTTTTTTTAGATCAGTGCTACTGTTTCATTTGAGGCAAATAGACAAGATTCAACATCACTAAATAAGCTTCCACTTCATTTTGACCATCTAAGTTCTGTCCTTTGGATAGTTGACTATTTCTTTTCTACCCTCAGTCCTTCCTTAGACTTGTAATATCAGACATCTTGAGCTGACAGTATTTATATCCCATCCAGCAATGATAACACATTTGGCAGCAAAACTCCTCTATTGTAAGAGCACTGTTACACAGCTGCTAAAACTAACCCTCAGTTCTCAGAACAAAGAGAAGAAATCTAAACAGCTTTGCTGCTGTATGGTTTACTACATGAGAGTGCAGGGCAACTTTTGTCAGAGACTTAACATTGAGCTGTGCACGTTCAGGGCCCACTGGGGACTGAGGTCTATTGATCCCCAGTGCTCTGCCTACAGAAATGATCGAAGCTGATAGGAGGGAGTCTGCTGCAGCTTCATATGTTGCATGAACAAGGATTTTGTCTTCCCCAAGCCACCTGCAGAGTAAGATTGCCCAGATCTCCAGAGGTGAAGTAGATTTCACACTAGCTGTTTCTTGTTTGAAATAATTTTAAGCATAATGTAGGGTCCAAGCATTTCTCCATGTGGTAATACACATAATGGCATGAAATGAAGCTGGGGGTGGGGACAGACAAAGGGAAGAAAAATATTGTGAGGAAATAAAATCATAGGAGACTGACAGATTCAAAGTAAAGGACCAAATCTTCCGGCGAGATCAATGCAAGGTGAATTTTCATCTAGGTATGTGTTGCTCTGTGAGGATACCTTAGCTAGCTCAGGTACTAGAAGTGGTATGGACGCATGTAAGTTTGGTACTTAATTCAGGTTAAAAACTACCTAACAAGGACTAGTTAGTCAACATGACTGTTCTTCCAAGCAAATCACTTGCAACAGTGGGATATGTTTGATGTAGACGTGCTTCCTTCTTACAGGGGAAGCATAGGTTACACTTGATCAATGTCTTGATCAAATTTTGCACACTGCCTTGCTAAAACCTGAGAGTTATTCTAGCTTTCAGCTCAGATATAGAAAACAAGCAAGCAGATTTCAAATCTTTGTATTGTTAAAAACTTCGCACATAATAAATCTTTCTGTTTACGTACAGGAAGCATCTAAAAAGCCTTATTTTCTAAGTGAAAGAGCACATAAACAGATGCTGTGGGGATTCAGTGGGACTGCATTCTCCGCTTTATTGCCACAGATTCAATTGACTAAAGAGTGCTTAAACACTGCATAAGCACTTCTTGCTATTTCTGTGAACAAAGACAGTATTATTTCATTTGTCTGGCTTTCAAATAGATACAGCATGTTATTCAGAGCAGCGGACGTTTGGCATCCATTGTTACAAGTCTTACAGCTTGTAGAAGCACTAGGAGGATAAAACTAAACCCCATTTCTTTTCCAGAAAAGTAAATTTTTGGGGGGGATTAAGTGGAAGTGGCACAGTTCATATAAATTAAGTAGGCAGTTAGTGACATACCTCAGAAAATAGTTTTGTGGAGAACTGAAAAAGTAAGACATCGAAGTGCTCCTAATTTGGAGATAATGGTCATCTTGATTAAAGGATTATACTAAGGTAAACCTGAAGCATTGGAACGGTATGTTCTATTATGAATGACCAAGGTAGAAAAAGAAAATTAATGATCCTTGCTTTGAACACAGGAACAAAGAATAATTTAACTTTTTTTCTACTATATTTCTGCCTGACCTTATGCTAATAGGCAAAATCAGCTAATCTGAAAACTAAATAAACTCTATGACATTTTTTAAAAGCAAGCATTACAGTATTTTCAGACTATAGGAAGCCAAAGGAAATTTACATTGAATCTGCCCCACTAATGAACCCTTGTTATATATTTGAAAGGCAGCTAAATTAATGATTAACCATCAACATTATACAAATAAAGAAAATAAGGCAAAAAAGGCATGGATGTAAGAATTTGTCATCTGTTTTTGCATTGAGTGTGTTTCAACGTCATCCTTTTTTGTACCTCTCGTTATTTCTGAATAGCATAGCAAAAATAAGCACTAAGTCATGTTGCTATGACTCGGAGTCATGTTGCCACATGTAACAGTATTGCATTTTTGTTCATTATTGCTATATAAATGAAAAATCTCATATTTTGTAATGCAACACTGAGACTGAAATTGTTCACATGTGCTTGTTGAATGTAAATGTGTGCTCATGCATGTGCATGTATATGATTAAGAATTTGCATATTGGGTTCATGTAAAAGAAAATTGTTCTTGAAAAGGGAGAGGATGGAATAAAGCATAGTATTACTGAAGTAAACTATATTCTTAAGAAAAACTTGTTAAAAGAATCACAGAAAGTTGAGTTTGGAATGGCCCTCTGGAGGTCATCTTGTCCCTGCTCAAGCAGGGACACCTAGAGATGGTTGCCCAGGACTGTGTCTGGATGGCTTTTGAATATCTCCAAGGATGTATATTCCACAACCTCCCTAGGTAACCTGTGCCAGTGATCAGTCACCCTCACAGTGAAAAAGTGTTTCCCGATGTTCAGAGCAAACCTCCAGTATTTCATTTTGTGCCCATTGCCTCTTGTCCTGTCACTGGACATAACTGAAAAGAGTCTGGATTTGTCTTCTCTGCATCCTCCCTTCACGTGTTTATATGCATTAATAAGATGCCCTCCAAGCCTTCATGTCTGACCAGGCTGAACAGTCCCAGCTGTCTCAGCCTTTCAGAGGAGAGATTCTCCAGTCCTTTAGTAACTTTCATAGCCCTTCATTGGACTCTCTTCGATATGTCCATGTCTTCCTTGTGTGGAGATACATTTATTGGTGCGTGGAGTTTTTCCTCCCCAGGTGCAGGATTTGGCATTTCCCTTTGAAAGGTTGTCAGCCCGCTTCTCCAGCCCCTCTTGTATGCATGTTCTAGTTTTTTTAAAATATTTTTACTATCTTAATAGTTTTTGGCTACTTTCTAGGGGGAAAAAAATGAACAAAGAAACACAAAAAAATCCTCCAAACAAACCTTCAGCCCTACAAAAGCAAACACAACCTTATTTCTCACAAATATATGCTTTCCAAGAAATGGTGACCTCTAAAACTATAGTTTGTTCTTTGACAAAAATACAGTATGCATTCTTAGCCTATTTACAGTCAAATATTTTGCATTCTGAGCTATAGCAATTGGTATAATATTGATGTATTTTGTTTGTATCATCATGCATCAAGAATCTCATGCATCAAGATTCCTGACTACATAGTGCTTGTTTGCCTAAACAGCACGTATTCTCCTATGCTTAAACAGGACTAATTACTCTTCCTTTCCTTTGCTTCATTTTGGAGTTAGAACATATTGACTAATACTTTAAATGACCTTTTATGTCTGCCTGTGAAGAGAACTGCTTTTATTAGGAAAGCAGAGTTTGAAGACACTCAACACAGTTAATTTAGTTCTAGTTGACCCTATTGACTATGTTCTTATAAAGCAGTCCTGAGCACCCCTCCATTTTGCTGTCTCAGTGCTGTATGCACATTAATAACCAATGGTAGAAGAAAAAAAGTTTGAATTACAGGCTGAACTCCAAACTACAGCTTTTCTGAAAGTCTCATGGATCATGTTTAATAGCCTGTGGATCAAAATGAAACCCAATATACATCACAAGGGAACTCAATAATTGAAGCATCCCAGGAATGTCTAAGTACTGGAGTCTTGAGGTCAGTAGAAGCTTCATTCTGTTCTGTTTTTACCTGAATAAAAGCTGTCTCCTCCTCCCATCATCTTTTCATTTTATAGCAAATGGTAATCATATTTTAACACACTGACTTAAATTATTTTATCTGGCATCTAGGGGGAACAATGAACTCTGTTTTCTTTCCATTCCACATCCTACTTTTCTGTAAAATGAGAAAAACAGTCTTTCAGAGGCATTAGCATTTCAGGCTGTCTCTGGTACATTTGGTTCATGGCTATCTCCTATCTGTGCGGGGTGTCTGCAGCATGGTCTCACAGGGGCACTGAACATGTTTTCTGGGTCTGTGAAGCTTGTCTGCATGCCAGCTCTGAATTTACTCCTTTCATATGAGAAACTCTAGGGGCTCTCTGAAGGATCCTAACTGGTCCCTTGGTATAAGAATACAGTAAGCTGCAACCCTGGGGCTGCCCAGCTGGTATTGTGTGGGTATGGGAAGTATGTATAGCCTTGTCTCAGGAAAAGAGCAGTCACTGAAGAATTTTGTGGACTCAGTGCTCTGTGGTTTGCACAGGGGATAAATTCTACTCCTCTGTGAAGGTGGTAGAAGGATAGTTGACTTTTGCATCATCCTACTGACATTAAAAAACAACTTGGAATGAAAACATAGGAACCCTAGCCAAATTGAGACCCTTGGGCCTTTCTTGTGATCATGGGGCTCCTGTTCAAGGACTGCATTGTATCATTGTAGCAGAACTGGGCTGGTGCAGGACATGCTGGCTGATCCAGAGTCCTCAGGGTTAGAGGTAGCAAGGCAGCCATGCAGCCCAGATCAGTCCCATCTCACAGTGGACAGTGGTGTTCCTTGAGGACCATCACTGTTTCACTACATTGTTTTACCTTGTGCCTGTAAGCTGCAGCTAGAGCTGCCATTCTAGCAAGATGTCCAAGCTGTGGGTCCCTGTCCCCGTGAGGATTTTAGTATTCAGTTTCAGGAGTTTTGTGTTCTCTGTTATACAGTGGGAGTTTGAACTGAATGGGTTTGATGACTGAGGAATGCAAATGAGAGTATAACAGAGGATTTTTAGGTGAGCACTTCCAGTGACCATTTTAGGGTGCACTAGCGATTGATGATGTGACTGTCCAGCACAGCCACTGGCTTGATACACAGTTGTTATAGATATTCCTTAACCTTGCTAATAAATGCTGAAGGATCTGTGTGGGGTAAAAGTAATGCCTGTCCCTCTCATTGGTCCTTTGCATAGAATGAATCTCATTGAGAGCGAAAGCAAAGAATGCGACCAAACAAAAATTATTTCAGTAGTTGTTTAGTTGCTAGTGCATGATTTTTCTTGCTTTTGCCCCCAGCAAAGCTGCAATGTGGAATGGAAGCCACAGTTTCTTGGTCGGTACATTTTTATGTGCAGCCTCTCCCTCTGCAAGGATATGGTAACAGGAGCTTCTCTGAATGCTTTAAATATCTTATAAAGGTCCTTGTGTATCAGAAATTTCAGGTAGGCTAAGTTACAATCTCATGAATGAATGATGAGCGGTAGTGTGGTCTGTTGGTAGTGGCCTTTCAAACAAACCCTTTCTATACTACATAATAAAGTTTCGTTCAGTTACAAATCTTTCTGGTGGCGTTGTGACCATTATGCCCTGCCAACGGGTGCATGCTGTGGTTTCTGGATGAGCCAAGTGTTTTCTAGCATTGTATTGGTTTTGTCATGTTTCATAAATAACAGCAATGAATTTGCTGTAGTGCAATAATAGTGATTACAAGATAAATAGCACAGTCATTTGGGGGGGGGGGGTGGGGTGTGTCATTTTATAAGGAATTGGACAGAAGGAAAGTAAAATCTTTGTTTCACAATTAATGGATCCCAGCAGCATGAGTTATTATGCATTTGATGGAAAATAGGATATCTTTCTGCCTTATCAGCCAGTAAACAGAAGCTACTTGACATATAAGCCTTTATTTTGCTTCATAGGAAATGTGAACTTGCACTGTAGGCTGAAACAATTTTAATACTGGCTTAACCGACCTGGGGAAATATTTCACTGTATTTGTTATATCAGACATAAGGGGGAAACTCCCACGTTGAGTGGAGTTGCAAAGGATCTGGGCACTTGGGCATATGCAGCATTTCTAGAAAAGAATGAAAGAAGTACTTGTATTACAAATAACTTGATCAAAGAATTTTTAGTGGTTGTTTTAGGGTACAAATGAGACATTTATGGCTTTACACTTCTGCTTATGTGGGACAGCTTATGCAGACTTTGTGGAAGAGCGGTAGTGCATGGAAATGTCCAAAAGATGCATTTGTTTGGACACTGGAATGGGATTGCAAGTACCAGAGAGGAAAGCAAGCTCTCCAGCAAAGAGCAGCGATTAAGCTGTTGTACCTTCCCTGCCATTCCCCTCTTTCTCTGCACTTTCTTGCTGCTTCCTGCAGCAGCAGCAGCTCTTTACCAGTACAGGGTTTGTGCTCTTACTCTGAACAGATGCAGTGTGCTGGAAAAGATGCATCTGGAAAGGGGAAGCAGTTCCTCTCCCCTTTCCCTCTTTTGGGCAGACCAGATGAGCTAGCTGCAGTCAGTCCAGGTATCTGTGGGAAGGCATCAGCTGCCTTGACCTTTTTCTCTTGAAAGCACACTATGAACTGAATTATGCCTGCAGACAAGAATGTGTTAGCCATTGGTTTAAAAAGCTGTTGTTGCTGCATGTGACTTATGAAAATAAATTAATAAACTACTTCACATATTTCCATCTGATTTGCATATACCCATTAAACTGAAGCCTATTATCAAAAAGTACTTAAGAACAGAAGGAATTACCTGGCCATCTCTGTATTTTGGGGACTTTTCTCTGGGTAGTCCAGTAACTTTTGTGTAGGCATATCTTCTAGAAAGGGATCTGTTCTTGACTGGAAAATATCAAGTAATGGTAAAACTACAGTTTTTGTTGGCACCCTCTTTCAATGGTTGATTAGCATTTCTCTATGAAAGGAGATTGAGAAGGGAGAAAAAAAGGTGTTGAAAAAAACATCTTTCCACACTAAAATAGCCTTCTCTATTTTTCTCCTTTTGCATGCTTATAAGCTATCATCAAGTCACTTCTCATTCTTTTTTTTATAAACTAAATAAATTCACACCTTTAAGTCTTCATTAGCCACTGAATCATTCCTGTGGCTGTCATTAGCAACCTTTCAGTTTCTCGTTATTGTTTGAAAAAAAAACCCAAACTAAAACCATCTGAACTATGTATTGTTTGCCAGCACCTGAGTTTCCACTACTGCACGTAGAGATAAAATTGCCTTAGTGTCTGTGCACTTTTTTATATAATTGTGGATTATATTAACTATTTTCTTCCACTGTATTTCTTTGGGAGCTCAGGCTGATAAGCCTTTGTAAAATATATATATTCAATGAATGCTGAAATGAAAACTTTTATTGTGTATAAATGACTATTTCAAAAATAAAATAAATTGTCAAAACATATTTTTTTATATTTTTTTCTTCTTCTTTTCCATTGGCTCATGGAAAGCAGGCTGACATTCCAGATTTATCAGTGGTCCTAGAATCTGAGGATCTGTGTTCAAGACCAGCCCTGACTGATTTAAATCATTTTCATAAATGACCCAAATACAAAACTTTGTAGTCTTTCTCGACAGAACTTTTTAAAGCTCTGATGTAGAGTGAAAACAATTGCAGACAAGTCAGGTTTTTTTGACAGAAAGGATTCTTGGTTTCTGGTATGTGACCTGAAAGCTCATATGAATTTTCTTCTATTGTTGACTGCTATAGTCTTTTCACAGTCAATGTTTTCAGGATTTTCATCCATTCTGAGCAGTCTGGTGGTTTGTTTTTTTTTTTTCTATTTGCACAACTTGTGTTTTGGCTGTATTATAAAGCTGTTGCTAGACTGAGTTTGGGCGCTCCAGGTCTGTGCAATGGCTTGTTTTCCTTGAGTGTTTCCCTTTGCAAGTCTCTCTTACTCACAAATGGTATCAGCTGTCATTTGTTGACTTCCAGAAAACCAATGATGAGGATTAGCATCAAGGCTAATCCTGATCTCTGTGGAGCCACACTAGCAGCATTTGATTCATGCCCTGTTTACTACATGTGGACATATGCTAGTTACTCAAATCTTCCTTAGTTTTACTATATTGCTATTGTGTGGTCCTAATTTTTTGTGCTGTTGCTGTGTGAATTGTTCCTGTTATTTTTCATCTAAATGGCTTGTGCAAGGCTTTCTTATTAGTGCTCTAAGTGCAAGAAAATCACCAAGAATACTTGTAATATCAGCAAAATAATGAAGGCAGGCTGACCCAAAAAAATGGAATTGTGCAAAGATAAAAATGTAGACTGAACACAAAACTGAATTTTAAATCTATTTCTATCAATTTTAAAGTTCATATGTTCTTACCCTTTAATTTGTTATAAATTAAACTGGTACAAGTGCTTTTTTTTTTTTTAAACTTTATGTTCATATTGGCTTAGACACCCTTATTTCGCTAGGTCTACCTCCTTACCACTTCTGATACTGGTGCTTATTTTCTGAAACTTCCATGGTATCCCCCAGATTATCCAAAGATTCAGTGAGCCTTTTTTAATCCTGGGTACATGCCATCTAGACCTGTAGATCTGACAATTTGTTCTCAGTAGATCTTTAACATCCCAACAGCTGCTGATGGCTCAGAAAGTTAACAGATTTGTGGTAAGAATTCTTCCCTGCAGAAATTGAAAGCTTGTTATTGAACACTTCTGCTTTGCTTACATTTTTAATGATTAACCAGAGGTAGGGCTTCTCTCTTCCCTAATGTACATACTAAAGTGTTTCTTCTTTCCTTATTCTTATCAGTTAAGGATTTCTTTTCCTTCTGATAAATTTTCTGCATGTCACATTTGTATTGATTGCTATGTGATCCGCTTCCCCCTTTCAACTTGTTAAATATTGCTTTGCTATCTTTGCTTTGCCAATAACCAGGATGGGCTTTTAGATAAAGCTGTCTTCTTTCTTGATTGAAGTATTGCAGCTTTTGGCCATCTCATCTCTTCTTAAAGAGCTTTAAGCTTTCATCTATCTTTTCCACCTGAAGTTTTTAGAAATTAAGTCTCTTTTGAAGCACCCTTTGTGACATGGGCCATCCTCTTCCTTTGGCTGCAGTGAGTATAGTCAGACCATGATCAGTTCACAGAGGGAAGTGCTGATTTATAGATTAATGATTAATTTCTCTGTGCCATGATATGGTTGGAGATGAAGATGTATCATACTGGGTCTGTGCCATGCCTGCTGGCTAGTTGGAACAGGATGCATTGCTGTACAAAACTGATTATTTTAAGAGATGGGGACTGTCTGGATGTGCTAGGTCACTGTGTGTGATAACAGGATGCTGTGAGTGGGGAAGGAACAGCCAGTAATGGGTATTCATGTGTCTTAGCTACTTGAGTAATGCCTCAGTTCCATTAATGTGTGCAGTTTTCTACAGAGACCCTGGATGTAGCATCTGTGCTTGTGAATCAGGTTAGTTTTCACAACCAACAGTAGCTATGAGGTAGTTACTGTTGACTTGGAGGGCTCAGTGCTCAAGCTGCCAAAGCACTCTGCTGGAAGTGCTTAGGGATGGTGGTTAGTACCTGGCTGTAGGAGCTTCTCTGGATACCGCATATGGGAAATCGGCAGTGCCGGTAGCTGTGTCAGGGCTCAGATCTCGGGTCCAGAGGGCTGAAGAACTCTACGTGCGTTTGGGGATGACATCTGGAGCACAGCTTTTCCAAGGGAGCTTAAGCCACAGCCAGTCGTGAAGCCAGGTGACCATTGGGGGGCACCAGAACAACAGGAATGTGCTGGAACTGCTCATTAGCGCACATACTGTTAATGTCTATTTGGTGCACTCAGGGAAAAAAAAAAAACCTGTTTGAGGGGAGGAAATTTCTTCCACTTCTTAAAACAACATAATTTCCTCAGTAACATTGCCAGGTTTGTTTTGAAGGCATGAGCTGTTAAAGAATAAACTATAGCAAGCATGAATTATCTCCCACTTTCTAGGCTGCGCTAGCTCACTGTTGTTTGCTTGCTTGCTTGCTTTCACTCTCTCTTCCTTTGTGTAAAATTATGTACTGCTTACAAGGTTTAGACTAGAAAGTTATTTTGAATAAGATATTTTGAATGATTATCACTGAGAAGTCAGTATCTGTCATTGTAAGAAACTGCCTGTAAAGATTTTACAGTTCTCTCCTTCCTGGGCATTTGAGTGTCCTAGATGGGGTCTGAATCCAGTAATGTTTGAGGAGTTAGTATGCAGGTTTAACAGCAATTGATTGTTGGTTTTTGGGGGTTGGTTGGTTGGAGTTTTTTGTTTTTATTGGTTTGGGGTTTTTTTGTTTCTTTGGGGTTTTTTTTGTGTGTGAATATTTATTTTATTTTTTGGTTGGTGTTTTTGTGGTTTTTTTATTTTTTGTTTTTTTTTGTTTGGTTAGTTTAAAATTTTTCTTTGTATGTTTTGTTTTGTTTTGTGGGTTTTTTTGTTTGTTTGTTTCCTGAGTGATAATTCAGCTGATGACTAATTGCTCTATGTGAAGTTTAACATGGGTAAATATTGTGTCAGAGTGACTACAGGCTACTGGTAAATCATGGTGTCAAAGTACACCACACAAGAAAGCCAGGTGGTCGTGGTGGGATGTAGTATGTTTCCATTTAAAAAGAAGACTCTTGTACTGTCTACTGGCAAAGGCTTATTCCAAGAGTCTCCTGCAATTTTTCCTGCTAATCTTTGTTGAAAATTTACAGTATTATTATTTAATATTGAATGTACTGACCCTCTTTCAGTAAAGGTATGTTTTCTGTTTTGTTTTAGCCTTTTACAGTTCCTCAGTGATAATGAGATTCTGTCTGTTGAATCACAGCATGCTTTCTGAAAGACAAGGCTACTAGCTGACATCTGGACTTGCTTGGCCAGTGCTGTTGGAAAGCATGTCCAAGTTGTCCTGAGTCATCTACAATGATCAAAACTTTGAGCTGGCAGGGACTTTCAATGGTACTGCTGGTCTTCCTTTGTCCAGTCATCTTACTGATTTATTGGCTTTGAAGTCCTCATTGCTTGGATAAATGTTGACACACAATCAGAACGTTGGTTTTAGTTATAGCAACACAGAATTAATTGTCTAAGTGAAAAAATTTACGATAGTATTTCTGAAAATCTTGATGAAAAATCAGACAACAATGAAATTAATGTAGCATTTAGACACCTGGAAAAGACATAGAGACTTGATGAAAGGACTCCTTGCCTGAAATCATGTTGCTTTTTCTCACTAAGTAATTTGACCTGGAAAAGATACTACTTCAGTATGCAGGTCTCACTTTCTTTAGATCCCTAGACCATCATAGTCACAGACTACTAGAAAAATGTGTCATCGTGAAACGTCTGGCTTTCATCAGGCATCAAGGAGCACCTAGAAATTCCTGCCTTTTTAAGTTCACTAAGCCTATGTGAGGTCTTCTAAAAATGATGAAAAAAAAAATGTTAATCCTACTGCTGCTTAACTTAAAATCGGGCAGTCAGACCTTAAATTTGTGCAGTTCCTTAATTCATACACTAGATGGTGATAAAAAACAGCTCAAGTTGTATGCTTTCCTCTGCTTCCCAAGGTTACAGTTGACTGTGGAAAATTAAAGCACATGAGACAGACCTTTTTCTCCCAAGCTTTAAAACATTTTTCTCTGCCTATGAATGATTAATCTATTTAGCAGAATCCTCTTAAAGATTAAGGTAGCAACGAAATTATTTAGTGGTGTTACTAAATTCATATATCCTGTTGGAACTATGATTTTTAAATCTTTTTTTTTTGATAAACACATAGGAAGTACTTCTGTGTGATCATGAATATTCATAAAATATCCCATAACTTCAAGCTGAGGTTAGTGTTGTTTCCACAATACAGGAATTCAAATATACCAGTTCTTAAAATAGTTGCTACAGACTGAAACTCAGTCTCTGAAGGTACAAATTGATTACCAGGGGCTAATACAAGGTAGTAATCAAAGAGGGGGAGCACTACTCCTAAAAGATGATTACAGATGTTTATAAGATTAAAAAAAAACCACAAGGAGAAGCCATTTCTGTACTGCTCACCCTGAAAAAACAAAAGCTGCTCTAATCCTGTACCTTGGGAATACTACTGCCTTCAAATGGAATGATTGCAACATATATTTTAGTTTCTGTAACTGGAAAAAAACATTACATTGAAAAGAATCGGTCAAAAATATTTCTTTTACTAAAAAACCAAGTATAATTTTCAAGAATGGAGGCTGTTATATGGACTTAGACAGATTAGGGACATGGGGAAAGCTAGTACAATATTGTGTAGAGCAATGGTAGGTAGAAAATACCAGCGGTGCAGTGTTGAGGTAGAAGGGGAATGTACAATGCCATCTTACAATTCCATGTCTTGTACAACACACTAGACTGTATTATAGCTGTTACAGGCCAATTATGTAGCTCAAATGAACAGTTGAAAGAAAAAGGAGAGTGTCACCTAATAGTTGGGAGCTCTTTGTTTTTGTTTTTGGTTTTTTTATGTCCTCTGTGTACATCTAAGGCAGCAGAAGTCTGTCTCAGGAGTACTGCTCAGAGCCACTCTCATGCACAAATCCTTCCTCTGGTAGGGTTAACAGCTGGTGGAGCCAACTCTCTTGCTGTTCCAGTTAGGAAGATGTCCCACAGGGGATGGCAAAAGATACAGTGCTGTGGATCCACCTTCACGTGTGGAAAGATGGAGGAGAGCTGATGGTGCTTGGAGCAATGGCATGGCTTAAATTGAGACTCTTCATTTTTCCCTTCCTGAGCAGAACGCAGCCACTCAATGCCGAGGCCTTATCCTAGTAGCTGGATAAAGAGATCTCCCTTGGGCAATAACCTCAAGTTAAGTACTTGTAACATGTTGGGATTTCTCTGAGGCAGGCAGTGAAGGCAAAAATCATCAGTGGTTAGGAAGTGTGATAACAGTAAATAAGTATCTACTCACAGGCCATGTTAGGGTTAAAAAGAATAGAGGGAAATTTAATGCAGCTATAACATGTTTTACACTGGTGATCCCTGTAGCAATGAGGAAATGCATGGAAAAGCAAGATTCCAGACAACTGAGTTGATGATATGATTCATACACTGACTTTTTAACTCAGCCTGGTTATAATGAGAATCATCTGAGGGAAGGAAAATAACAGCAGTTTGAAGCTTGTAGGAGGGCAGTAGCCTGTAGCGATGCTAGATGCGGAGAGTCAATTGCTCTGTAGCATGCTGGAGAGATGGAGGTTGTGCCATGTACTAGATGGAGTTTTCTCTTTGGCTTGTTTTTTGTGTTTGTGTTTTTTGGAGGAGTTCACTGTAAATCTGACTTTTGTTATAAATTGGTCCTACACAGCTGCATGTATACATTTGCATACATGTGATATATGCATGCAATTAATCTGTGTATACATGAAAAATGAATCTTTGCATGTACACATAGCTAGCTTGGCAGCAGTGCACCAAAGGGATTTGTATGCACTACATTTATAAAAACTGGCTCTGAGTGTAGAAGGGAAATAGTGTCAGGAGAGCTGAGGCACGCCCTTAGCATGGTCTTAGCACGTATTCTCACAACTGTTCTTGGTTAAAGATGTCTCTTCCTTGAACAAAATCAGAAAAGCAAACCTCACATTGTCTCAGTCTGTGTGTTTTAAGTTTTTGATCTCAGAGAACCTAATATGTGGTAGGATAATGAGGAAAAAGTATATGTAGATTTAATCCTAGTCTGAAGTTCTGTTTCAAGTTCATGCCAGTTGAACCTCCACCCTGAAGACAAGAGTTTTCTAATGATCAGTATGCGTTTGTGAGGCCAATGGGATGCTGTTGGGATCGAATGTAAATGAATTCTTATAAATAGAAAACTATTCAAAGCGCATGTCCCCACCGTTACAGTGAAAGTTGTCAGATAATACCTGTAAACCACAGAAAAGACTTCAGAGCAGTGGCAGTTCAGTACAATGTCAGAAGGTAACTTAATCCAAGTGCCCTTCAGACTTGGAAGCATTCCTTTTTTTCCAGCCCAATAGGTATGAGGTCACTGTGGTTCCCTGTCCCCAGGTCCAGTGAGTACATATATTCCAGTAGGTGTACATGTGCATGTGCACACACACGCGCACACACACACACAATACGTGATATACACAGCTGACTGCACAAAGAACATAGTGAGCAGACTTTTACTGGCACCCTTATAAACATATATAACAGTCATATGAACTTGAACAGTATGAGCAACCAAATTCTCTTCAGCTGCTAAGGACGGAAATCTTGTGGGGTAAATACATGCACATTACGGTCTCCCCAGTAGCTGGTCTTAGAAATTGAGTCTATCCAGTTGCTGGCATCTTGGTCTACACCTACTCAGACCTCTTATCCTGCTAGCTGGCTTGTCCATCTTGAAGTTCACTAGTGTTCACATATCCTGTCATGGTTTAGGGTCAGAGCAGCCCCTCAGACCTACAACAGATGCTCTCTGTTAACCCCCCTCCCTCCCCAAAGGGGAAGA
>WTSP01009850.1:49699-123811 GCA_025331215.1 Actenoides lindsayi
GGTTTAGGGTCAGAGCAGCCCCTCAGACCTACAACAGATGCTCTCTGTTAACCCCCCTCCCTCCCCAAAGGGGAAGAGAAAGGGAATAAGGGACATAGACTTAGTGATTGGAAAAGGAAACCAGAACAGCTTTAATGGAAATGAAAATAATAATAATAAAAATGGAATATATACAAAACCAGTATCGAAGCCAACCCCCTCGATGGCAATTACATCACCGTCACCACTGATGCTGTGGAGCAGTTATCAGGAGAGTCCCAGAATGGGCCCAGTGGCAGATGAGAACTGTGTTCAGGAGCTGGATTCAGGAACACACAGATCAGGATCGAAGGCAGCATGGACAGAGTCCTCCTTGGATGCTCCGAGAGAGGAGACCCTCCTGATCCTTCAGCTTTATACCGAATATGGCGTATGGGCTGGAATCCCTCATTGGTCAGTTTGGGGTCACCTGTCCTGTCCACTCCTCCTTGCAGGTGCAGCCTTTCACTTTCTGCACCCCCCCAGTGTGGTACGCAAGTTCCAGCAGTGGCCTTGGTCTGCACACCAGTCCTTGGCAGTAACTCTAACCATGGGGTGTTATCACTACTGGAAGCAGACACTGTCTGTGAAAGCATGATGCTAACTTTAGAAAGTGTAGTTAGAAGACTTGAGCTGAAAAGTAAAAGCAATGAACAGAATTAGTCCTGTTCACACAGAAGAAAGAAATAGGATTTATTAAGAATAAAGCACATTCTGCATTGTTCAAGTGCAGGATTCAGCTAGGTGAGTAAAGGCCATTAGATCATCAAGCTGTATCTGACTGCCCTGTTTATCTTCTGTCCCCTCCATTTTCCTACACTTGTTCTTCCCCAATCCTCCTTGATGTCTCTCTATCCACACCTTTGGTCCTTCATCTAAGTATCCCATAATGTTTTCTACAGAAACAGCATTTTCTTCCCTTGTTATCCCATAGTAAGTACTGTGCCCCTTGCCTGGCATTCTCGTGAGAGTATTTAATTTATATCTTTTGTGGGTTTCACACTATGGGCAAGTGTCCTCCTCTGATAGTCAGAGAAATAGTCAAAGTGATGTGCTCCATTTTCATTGATCAGGTTATAGGGTTCCTCTGCTTGCTGTTGTTTCTCTGATCCTTGCTCAGTCTTTGTGTTCTCTGTTAGTTAGCCTTTAATTCCATCACCTAATGCACATTCACAATGTTAGTCACTGGAGGAGTACTTGGTTCCCTTGATTTTGCTTGTACTCTGGATAGCTTCCCTCTGCACTGTGACCAGTGCAGCTCTTGGGCCTATCCAGCAGTTCCATAGCCTAGAAACATCAGAGGAATGTGGATTTTAGATATCTTTGATTTAAGATAATCTGTCTGCATAGACTTCATTTTACCTTGCTTAGCCATTTTAACTTAGGCAGAGGTCTCTCACTGAAGTCCATGGAAAAGTAGAGAAGTTTTTCCAAATTGAGTCCATCTATCTTAGATGCCTACCCTAGGATGAAGTGGATCACTCTCTAGATGTGCTTCTTTTGCTCTGTTAATAAATGGCAAAGCCTAGATGACTATCTTAGGCCAGATGTCTAACCTTAGACTGCCAAAATGATGGGAGTTGAATCCTACTTTCTACATTTCTTGCTCTCTGGATAACGCAGTTAACTGTGTTCAACACACTGTACAGCTCAACACACCTAACATTTCCTCTCCTTTCAAGCTATTACTGTCATTATGTGTGAGACAGAAATGAGGAACTGCAATCTGTAAATAATGAAGATCCTGATGGAAAAATACTGTCAAGGAGCAATATACGTAAATACATGGAACTGAACTTGGGAACTATAGTTTATATTACTGATGTGTGTGGCATAAAGAAGATGGATCGACTAGGATTTGATTTTCTGTGATTCATCCTATCTTCACTAAGCCTTCACCAACAGTAAAGTTCACACCAGGCAGTAGCCTCAGGTGTTCATGGAGTGCTAACCACTGAAGGAGCTGTCATCTTCACTGCAAGTTGGGCACTTTGCATTGCACTCTTAATGTTTGAGTTCATCTGTGGTTCCTCCAGGAAGGAAACCGTTTTGTCCCAAATAGCAGTGAGTTTCTGGGTATTCTGCAAGAGTATTGGCAAGACTAATTTACACTAAAAATACCCTGTCCTGCTCACGAACTCTGTAACGCACGTGAGTGATGTCTAGCTTTGGCATAACTTGTAATTAAGATCTTGGTCATTATTTCCTTTCTGTGTGCCTCAGTTCCAGCCAGAGATTAAGATGGAAATTACAGTATTTCCTCTTGTCTATGAACTACATTGAAACGTGGGGATAGAATGTATGGTAAACTCCAGAATAGAAGGAATTTTTCACTTATGCTTAGGAGTATGACTCCTTTTTCTTTTCCCTGACAGCAGCTACTTCCCAATTTTTGTCCCTCCTCCTTACCTGCCTAGTGCATGAATGGTAGATGGATGTGGCTTTAATAGTATCAGATTAAGACAAATGAGAAAGTTTAATAAAGGGTGTAGTTCAAACAGAGCTTTTGATTCCTTAGCTGTTCTCGTCCTGGCAGAGGAATGGAAGGAAGGTCAACAGTAACATTAAGGAGGAGCCCAATGAAATGTACAATAATGCAGTCATGGTAGAGAAAAAAAATATTTCTATCCCCAGGTATTTAATTTTATTGGAAATTATACAATTTAATTATCAAAGCACAGTAATTGTGACCCATGCGATACTAATGACTATTGACAAGGCTCATGAGGACACACAGTCTAATTAGCTTTAATGGGATGAATTTAAAAATACATTGGATTAACATCTGTTAGAACCAAGTATGAAGATTTATTGTTCTCTGAATAAATATTGAACTCTTGCTCTTAGGTCAATAAATCTTAAGTTTACCTTCACTTAAATGAGTATCTACTTGTTGTGTTAGCACTCTTCTGTTTCCTATGACCAACTTCAGTAGGAGGAGAGGGGAGTTGCACTTCACTCCTGCTGCACCAAATGCTTCCTTAAGACACTGCAAGAAAACATTGAATTTGCAAATAGAGAAAAAAAGGGTCTGTCCCTAAACTCTTTGTTCTTTCTTCACATAAGACTGCCTTTCCTAACTGTTGCTTATGAAGAAGTTTTGAAATTTTCAGAAAAAAATCAGTTACTAGTTAAAGCCACAGAAAAAAGCATGTAGCTTTCATCATTTGCTCAATTAAACAGTTTTTATATTTTGTATAATATTGTGAATGATGTCAAAAATATTTGTGAGTGGGAGGAAATCCTTCTTCATTTGTACTGAGATACAATTTTTTTTCTAGAACTTTAGATTTCATTTTGTGCTTCAGATACTTAAGCGCAGATTCTCTTCTAACTGTTAAGTGTCCCGAGAGGGTTGAGATGGAAAATGTTTCTTTTTGATGCCTACAAGGGAGGAATTTCTTATTACTCTTCAAAGGGATCAGTGTGGTCAGAAATATCTGCAAGTCTTACAAATTTCTTATAACTGAGAAGAGTTCCTCTAAAAGCAGTAGAAAATACTTGAGACTGATACAACTTCAGCAGATATTTAGACCTTTCTTTCAAATTTGATAGGGGAAACATGTGTTAGTCTAACTCTACTGCAGGTGAATTAATCTATAAAATTCCCTGTGACTTAAGTGGCACGCTTCTGTAGGTCAGTGCTGATTAATGTAGGGAATATTTTCTGAAGCTACTCATCAGCTGGAGACTTTATAAATTTCATACGAAGATTGTATTTATTGAATTCGGAAGCACCTTTTCAATAAAAGAAGTGAAATCTAGCAGACTTTAATGTATGGGTTTTATATACTAGCTTGTAACTGCTTTCAAAGATCAAAAGATTGTTTTTGTTTGTTCTCTCTCTCGTGCAAATACCTTTGCTGGTATGGAAGTCTGACAAAAACGTGCAAGTTTTTCACCCCACTGTTCTTTTCCTTATAACTGTATAATTTTTACCTTTTTGATTTATAGGTAGCTGCAGCACTAAGAGAAATTGTTGCATTTACAATGGTCCAGTATGAATACCTGGTCAGACTGGTGGAAGAATAAGGTTCTTAAAGCTGTTTGGTGTATGAGATTAGAAGATTTAATCTGTGCCTCTGAATGCTAAGCCATATCTATAGAGGTGTAGGGTAGGCCTGGGGTTGGCAAATTTTTTGTTCCGTATATTCCTTTGAGGTTACAAATCTCTGCATAATGGATGCTAAATTGTAAGTCTGGTACGTCTTTTTTGCTCCAGCTGTGCTTAAATTATCTAGGGATTGAATGCAGTCTAGTTCTGCTTAGGTAAGAATTTTATCAATCGTAATTACCTGTATTTTGTTTCTTTAGTTTACAAATACTAGTAGGTGCAAATCATTATTTTCCCTTCACTTTCCACCCTTTCAGACTGCAAGAAAATTCATGAATTTTAAAACTCCAGTGATCCTTCTTTGTTCTTTTAGTTTCCTGTATGTCTGTGCATTTAAGCACAGAGGTTTGTAACATATGTTGCATTTGAGTTATGGATAAAATAAAAGGAAAACAGACTCAATGAGAAGAGGAAGGCTGAGCCGGAATGAACATTGTCCTGGGAAAAAAATATACTTGGGAAAAGTGTTGTTGACTTTCATAGGTCTCCATGTAGAAGTGTTTGGCGGCCTTTATTTCATGGCCCAGTTGGACTTTAAATAGATGAGTCTCAGGTAGGCAAAACAATTCTAATAACTGGCAGCTATTGGGCCTATGTTTTACTAGATGGATGGGGAAAAGGAATAATTTTCTTTGTTAAATTGGATGATCAGATCAGAAAGAAGCCTTGCTCTTGTGGTAGGAGCCTGTGCCATGATAGATACCATCCCCTTCATTCCCCTCAAGAGAGATTGTGTGCTGCCCCTGAGAAGGTCATTATGTTTTTAAGAAGAAAAAACAAAAGACACAAAAGATACCTGGTTTTGTTGAAATACTCATTTTTCCTTAGATCTGGTTAAAGAATATGAACAGATGCATTACTCTTCTTTAACCCTTACTGTAATGTAGTATTTGTATCACCATATAATGTAATCTTCCTATTGTAAGGCACTCCTCACAGTGCCAGATGTTCACAGTACACTGTGATTTCTTTTTACCCCCAATGAAGTAGAACAGAAGCTCATCCCTATGCATACAAACCAAAAAGGAAATGTTCTTGATTAATTACTCTTCCTTTCAAGATGAAAAGCTACCCTTCCATCCTGGATGGAGAAAGGTAGTTTGTTTTTGGCAGCACTGAAAGACTGGAAAACCTAGTCACTAAAATAGGAACTTAAGAAAATGTTGGACAGAAGAACTTTGTGTACATTACAAAAGCTTTTAGAACAATTATTTTAATAAAACCAGTAGTGTTCAACTCTCTTGCTACTGTTAAAACAGATGAGAGTGTGGGATCCATAGCATTGTGTGCTAGCCCTTTGAGTTCTCTTAATGCCTACACTTCCCAAGTATGGCTTGTAAAAAAGACCTAGGTAAAGCACCACAGAAATGACAGAAAAATAAGAAATCCATGTGAATTGTCTTGAAATGCCACATGTACTCAGACAGATGATGACATGGGACTGTGCACCTGGAAAACCATGTTGTTCACCAGTGTACATTTTAGCTGTAAGTAAAAACATACACAAACATCCTTAAGTGCCAATTCTGTTCTGTGTGCTACCTGTTCTGCCTCCTCCTTTTCAGAGGCAAATACTATTAGTGTAAAAGAGAAGTCCAGCTCTTGATCTCCTATTAGTCAGGTCATTTTCAGTGATTTGTGGGGTTCATTAAAGCGTCTTCTGGTGAAAAGCAATGGGTGAGAAGATGGCGTGCAAAATCTGATAGTGTAGGCATACTGCAGAGCACTGAGTTGAAGGTGCATGGGGATTGTTGGTATCGGGACAAAAATATAGCAGCAGCATCTGTGTTCCTTTGATACGTTAGTTGCTCTAAAGAATGTGGAAGTGGTTACTGCTATTTTGACAAATGCGCTTATTTCTCCTTTTGTTGCCTGGTGTGGCACAAGGGGAACACTGGCGCAATAGTGTACGGCAATAATTTATTAGTGGTTTAGGGATGTGGGCCCAGAACAAATTCTAGACAAAAGAAAAACATGTTTGGGTTTTACAGAGCGCCTTGGCTACAGGAACAAAGCTGTGATTGGGTGTGCAAATATTTGGTATTTCGATTGTCCTGGTGGGGTGACAGCTGACAAATGGTCTGAGTTTGTTTTTAATTATCACCAAAAGGGAAAAAGCCTCTTGTCTTAAAGCCAGCAACTTATGTTGCAGCAAAAGGCGAGGGAAGAATTTTAACAGTGGAGGATATACTTTTTCAGCGTTACAATATGTTGAAAGCACTATTACTTCCAAATATTTATAGTATTTAACTAGTTTTGTGATTACAACCAACCAAGGAAAGCATTTTGTTCACTTGTATTGCATCCAATGATCGATACTAAAATGTCAGCTACTCTTCTTAATACTGAGTAGTATCGTTGATATCAAAGTTATCTTCTGTAGTCACACTGGGAAATGCTGTGACAGATGTTTGTGAGATGTATTTGGCACAGAACTTATTGAATATATATCATACTAGCGTACAGAGCACCCATGAGGTATCAGGGCCGATTACAATAGATGTATGAACACACAGAGACTTTGCTGCCTGGAAGGGTTATATGTCTTCTGTGAAGGGAAAAAGGAAACCTGTTACCCAGAAGAGATGGAGTGATTTGTCCAAATGGACTCTGGCAGGGTTAGGGATCAGTCCTATTTGTTGAGCCTGTATCCAGTACTTCAACTCCCATCCTATCATTTAAGCAAGATAAGATACAATATTGTGAAGACCCACTGAAGTTAACAGCCCATACATAAAAGTTTAAATGTTTCAAGTACTTCACTGAATTGGGTTTCTGTTTACTTTTTTTTTTGGTGACAGTTGCCGTACAATAGTTGTTTTCTTATGAATATACATGAATCTGAACTGGTAATTTCTAGCAGGAAGCATAACTTGTCAGACTTTGAATAGCCAATAAGTTTCCTTTTAAGTAGCAATTGTGAACTTCCAAATGAAAATTTGCCCCTTCTGGGGGAGCCAAAATAGATTTTTGTGGTAAGATGAGAGAGAGTGTTCTGTAAAGCCTGTCTTCCATTGCAAGGAATAATTGAGGAAAGAACACAAAATGTGTTTTCTATTTTTGTGAAATCATGGGAATGTGATGTTTCCATTTTGTCAAAAGGGTGACTTTTGTCTTCTAGCTACAAATCTTTAGCCAATTTCTAGTGCAGTATTCAGCACCTTGTAAAATTTCAGTAAGGCTGTATTTGAGGAAGAGAAATAGATTGAGCTGCTAATATGCTCCTGTCCTTCCACCCTTGTCTAGCCTGCTTATGTGAATCCCTAGTAAGGTTATTGATTCACTGTGAGTGTGGCTTTCTCTAGTAAAAGCTGAAGGCTGTTTGCAAACTTCCACCTGAAACAGACACATAAGGAGGAAATATAGATAATTACACTGCTTCCATTGAAGTCTGTGGCAATTTTGAAATGAATTTCAGAAGGAGCAGAATGGGATCTGGTGACTGGGAGTGAGTGCTGCCAACAGCTGGAATAGCTCTTCAGCTTTATGTTGCATATGTGCTCAGTGACCTGGGAACTGTCCAAAAGATTTGGAAAAAGTATTTCTGATAGCAGTTGCCAGTATTAACACCAGTTTTTATAGGCATTCTGACTTTGTAGCACTTGTTGGACTAGCACATTTAGAGTCATCCACACTACTCGAAGCTGTTCTCATGACATTCCCAGCCAAATTTTGCCGACAGAACAGGCAGTCCCATGAATTTTCTCATACTTTCTGTCTTTTCTGGGGACCAAAAATTCTACAGATGTTTCAGTTAAGAAGTGTCAGCACTTTTGATCCACCTATTTATGATTGTACAAATAATGGATTTTTTTGTTTGGCCACTGAATTAAGAAACTGGAAGCAATTCTTGCTTTTAGTTGTTCAGAAAGTATTTTTGTTTTCAGACAAGTTAAAATGAAACAATTTGCTTAGTTTCAGTTTTCTCTGTCTTTTTATATTCACTGCAAGAAAAATGGGTCAGTTTCCAACTGAACTTAAGTTTTAATTGAAAACAGTGTTTTAAAACAAATATACTAAATACTTCCATTTCAAAAATTTAGAAAACCTTTAGGTTTTTCTAGTTTCTTTATTTTCCTAGAAAATTCTATCTTTTGACTAAGGCTATTTTGTCAAATTCGTATCACCCCCCCAGTGAAGCAAAATATATTTGTAAATTCATTGTTTAGCAGAATATTTTTACCCAGCATTGTTATCAATTTGCAACACATTTCTGTTGCCTTAGTAGTTAAATACAAAATTTACAGAATGATCCTTTTAGAGCATAGCCTCTAGCCTACAGTTTGGAAAAGCTGTTGCAATATGTCAGCATATGGTATGACTAGACTAATATGACTTAGAGTATCTTAGAATGACAACAGTACAAGTTGCATTCAGGGAACAGAGGTTCGGTGTAAGACGTATAGAAAATAATTTGTGGTGGGACAGCTTGAAAATACTGGATTAGGTCTAAAATGAAATCCCTTAAAGATTAAAGGAGGGCATAGAGAAATAAATTTATAACCAAGGTTGAACATAGTCCTTTATTATGTCAAAGGTTGGACTAGATGATCTTGAAGGTCTCTTCCAATCAAAGACGTTCTGTGATTCTGATTCTGTGTTTATCAAGAAGCTATTCTGCAGTTGTGCAACCTGAGATTTCCTGCACTTTCAAAATCTCTGTTAATTACAATTGTCAGAGAAAACTTTAGAGCAGAAAAATAAAGGGCTAATTAACACCAGTGGGTGCTTATTTCTTTATCCAAGCTAGAAGAAGAAGGTAGCTTATTTGTTGGGAAATTCTGCTTTTCCTTAGGACAACTTACTTGGCTATCCATACCCAGCATCGTTAGTGCAATTGGGTTTGTGAGGGCTCAGTGGATTTACCTCATATGAACAAAAGAGCTACATTACTCTTTTCTGTCCCTTGTCATCAGAAAGGATAAGCTATTTTGGACTAAGTATAGGACTTGAACTATAAGCTGGTAATAGTAGGGTATTTTAAAAGTTAATGGGATTGTGTGATTTGAAAAAGTAAGGCACTCGGTTATCTTGTTATGTTTTGTTTGGTTTGGTTTTTGTGCTTGGTTTTGGTCGTGTTTTGTTGTTTGTTTGGTTTTGTTGTTTTGGGTTTTTTTGTAGTTAGAATAAACTATTACAAACCAATTATAATTACAAATGTCCATATTGTTCAACAGAAGGCAGCTTACAGTGAATTAATTCCAAAGCATAATACTGTGCTGTGATTAATGCGGTGGGAACATCATCACCTATTTAACAGAGTTATGCTGCAGATTTCACTTTACATAAGAAACTCATGTGCTAGAAAATTGTTCTTAGCTTAAGAACCAGGCTTACCAGCCTGACCACTCTGAGAAAGGCTTTGGAAGCCTCACTAGATGGAAAAAGAAAAAATTATCTCGAATAAGTGTTTCATCAAGTCTTGTGAAAGGATTTTAAGTGTCCAAATTTGGGAACTAGATCTTGGAGATGCTAGGTATCTTCTTCTCTGGCTGAGAATGCCCTCAATTCTATTGATGAGTCTGTCTTTAACAGATTGCTAAAGTGCATTATGTGATAGCAGCCTAAGCTTGGTGGAAATTCTTGAAGTGTTGGAGAAACTTGCATTGAATACCATTGACAAGTCAATTAGGGGGATCACAGTGGTTTTTAAGGTATTGCCCTGTGAAGAACCACTCTTCTCAAGGATACTTGAGATATGCAGAGGGAGATCTATTGCCTTCCTGATCCTTCTGGTGCACTAGATACTTCAGCTGTAGTGTCCAAGCTGCTTCTGACTATTTATCACACCACTCTGTGTGTGTGTTTAAGTGCTGGAAAGGAATATGGGCATCTTCCATGTGAATGTGTATGAGGGCCAGCTGTGGTCTGGACTCTTGATAGAAGCAGCTTAAAACCCCAGAGCTAAAACTTTCTGTTATTTGTAGTGTGTCTGAGTGCTGGCTGAGAGTGAGAGGTTTTCCTGTCACCCAGGTAAATGGAGAAGTAGCTAAACCACCATGTCATTACTGCTCTAGTTTAAAAACCTCTGCTATTAAAAGTAAAGCAAGTACAAGATGTTACAGCTTCTGTGTAGATCTTCATGGGGAGACAGTGATATTATCAGTCCTCAGGCCAAACAGTTCCCTGGGCCACTGTTTGCACAGTGCAATGTGTGCAGCTGTGCTTGCAGGATGGCATTCCACACACTGCACCTCCCCTCCACCTTCCTAGGTGGAAGAAGGGCATGTCTGATAGCTAATACGCTGTTAAAGTGAGTGTTTGAAATAACGATCGCCAGGGTGGATTGGCAGGGGAGGCCAGTAGCAGGAAGGAAGTGGTGAAGGGAGCAAAGGAGAGGACTTCAGTTTTAGGATATATTACACTTAAAATTCTGAGACTGTTCCACTGATGGGTAACCTAAAGAATTAGGTTTACAATTTGAAGTAAGTTCCACAGTAAAATAATTGGTCTGGTGAAGCAATTTCACTCTCACTAAATTGCTTTCCTGGGAACCTATCCTGAATGGGGCTGTGCAGCTCCTTCTCATATCTAAGCATACTCGGGTCTCGTTGACTTCAGTGGGAATTAAACTCATTGAACTAGGTGATTAGTTCCATATAGGTGTAATTTTTCTGCTGCAAAGTAGTAGCTGCCTTTACTTTCATTAAAGTAGTCATAACCTGTGATCCTCAAGTTCAAGCCTTAGCACACATATATCATTTAATGCTTCTTTTGTGAGACATGTACTTAAGCATTTGTGCATATATTCTGTTCCTTACTGCTTTATGTGGATAGGATCCCTGGTAGTGTTGTTACACTGAATGAATCACATTAGCAAATAGAACATGCAAAATACTCGATGGAAAACTTTTCCAAAAATCATCCCATCAAAAGCCTGCAAGACAGTTTTATGTTTGGTTTGTTTCTTTTAAGTAGGAAGTGTTTGTTTTGCCATAAAAAAAGTGATGGATTCAGATTAAGAGAACAACTTCATTAGCATGGTGGATGAATGAGATAATAAATGAGAGAATGGAAAGGTAGAAAAATCTCATTTTCATGAGAGAAGACCTACTGAAATGCAGTGTATTTACAGTCCTCAGATTACTGAAGCTCTCAAAGGTTTTGCTTTCATGTTCTCCATTTGTGCCACTGCACATTTTAGGATGATGGATTGTTGAGTACTGGGTGTGAGAATCAATAGTGTGATACAGAAGATGAAATAACTCTGATGGAACATCAATAAAGGCTAAAAGTTGCCATAGGGATTTGAATTTTGAAGAAGAGCTTGAGAAAATATACTAAGAAGGATTCACTTCTCCCCTTGCACATGTAGCATCTTTATTCCATGAGTAGAAGCTTCTTGGGGGTTCTTGTCAAGTACAGGGATGGAGAATTTTTCCAGTTCTATATCTATTTGGTGCCCAGCACAATGCCTCCTGGGCATGATGTCTTCCAAGCATTGTTACAGTATTATTACTATTTCAGGCGATAGCTGACGTGAATAATAATGGAAAAGTAGAGCTCCTAGTAGCTTTGTGTGCTGTTCAAGGGTACAACACATGCATACTGTAGGAGCAGTAGGAAAATTTTTATCATGCCATGGTTATTCATTGTTTATGAGAAGATGTTTTGCAGGTCCACACCCTAGTGTGTATAACCAGGGGTCTTCCCAACCAAGAGTCTTCACCTTTTGATTCTAATACTGGAAAATGTGCAAGAATAATTATAAGACCCAAATTTTGCCTTAGTGTTAACATTGCACAGTATTGCATTCAGTGGTTTGTTAGGATGCAGTTTGGAGTATTTGATCTGAAGCAGAAAGGATTGTTTGCTACTCAGCAAACAAAGTATGTTGCTCAACATACTTTTCAGGATGAAGAAAGCTGTTTCATGCAAGATAACTGCCATCTCTATTCAAGAAGAACTCCAGTGTTTATTGTTCTTATCTTGAGTAAAGACTAAATGAGGTTGGTCTAAAGTAATTCTTAGCTGTACAACAAGAACATTGTGGAATCCTTGAATCAATTGCTAGGCAGACAGAAACCCAGGTGAGTGATGGCATAGGGATATATTTGATGACTTCTATTTCTAAATGATGTATGCATTGCAGATACACAGCAGAACTGTGATTTCATTGGTAGCTTTCATTAGGAACTTTATGCAGGAGGCACACCTGGACCTCCACAGTAAACTTTATGAATATTATGGATAAAGGTGCTATTGGATGTGACTGAAGGCATCACAGTATGCCTCTTAACATTTCTGCTGTAATTCTGAGTGTTCTTGTCCTTGTTGTTATCTTCTTTCCCAAATGTTTATCAGAACTACTTTCACAACTTATTTCTTATTTTTTGCTTGCAGTAATATGTAAAAAAAACAAAATTGTGATTGCACATTGCATTCTGAATGGATATTCATTGCTTTCATGTGAATAATTCATACTGATATCACACTTTGGACTTCAATTAGAATTCTGACTCCATTACTGCTTAAAAAACAAACACTAAATAAAACACATAGCTTTGTCCCAAAGATAAACCAAAATCAGAGAGGCAAATTAAGTTAAAATCATAAACACTCCTCCTCTGAATTCAATCTACATTCTTAAACAATGGTAATTTAGATATTTACCACTAAATAAATACGGGAAAGCTAGGCTGTTAAAAACCTTAGTTGTTTCTAGATAAGCAAACTGTATGGAACTTGCCAACTAAAATGTGCCGTGTAAAAATAGAGCTATTAAGGCAAGGTTGGCATCATCATTTTTCTTTTGCAGATCAGGTGGTAGTTTCTGACACTAACTTTTAGAGACAAAATAAATTAATGCAGAATTCAAGATTAGGTCATACACCTATTTGCTTAGTTCAAAGTCAGGCCGTCACAAAAAGAAGAAAAGGAATGCACTGTTCTGAAACACATTAATGTTATTAGCAATTTATTAAAATGCAACACATTTTAAAAAATACTCCCTCTGTCAAAATACTTCCTTCTGTTGAATTCTGTCTACCAAGGAATAGAGTACTTAATTCAGCAATGCATTTAAGCTTATGACTGATTTCAAGCATGAGAACACAGAGCTACTCACACACTTGAAGTAAAGCACAAGATTAATTGGACAAGGTTAAGAACCCTACTGGGACGAGATCAAATGTTCAGCTCTAAGGACCTGACTGCCAATCTTACTCGTGTTGTTTTTCTGCAGTGAGACACCTATGAGATTTCATCTCATTTGACACAAGAGTGATGTAGCCAAATGCTACTTACGCCTTAAATCTAAAAAATGAAATCTTAAGCTCCAGGATCAGGCCTTCTCCCTTATATTGCTTCACACTGACTTCTTTGGCAGCTTAAGTTTCACCAGCGTTCAATGGAGAGTGTCCTCTAGGGAGAGTGGCTTTGCAGATGTGGCGGGAGAAGAGCCATCAAGGGTGAGTAGTCAGGCGTAGCCTAGTTAGTGCAAGGGAGAGAAACCTTGCCTATTACCAGCTGCAGCTCATAGAATCATAGAATGGTAGGGGTTGGAAGGGACCTTTGGAGATCATCGAGTCCAACCCCCCTGCCAGAGCAGAGTCACCCAGGGCAGGCCACACAGGAACATATCCAGGTGGGTTTTGAAAGTCTCTGGAGAAGGAGACTCCACAGCCTCTTTGGGCAGCCTGTTCCCATGCTCTGTCTTCAGAACCTCATGTTTTCCAGCCTGTGACCTCCTGTCCTATCACAGGGCATGACTGAAAAGAGACTGGCCCCTTCTACTTGAAACCCACCCTTCAGATATTTGTAAACATTAATAAGATCCCCTCTCACTCTGCTGTTCTCCAGACTATGTAGCCCCAGGTCTCTCAGCCTTTCCTCATAAGAGAGATGTTCCAGCCCTTTAATTATCCTCATAGCTCTCCGTTCCTGTTCTTCCCAAGTTCTAAACTTTGATCTAAATCAGGAAGACTGGGGACCTTAACCCAAGCTTTCCCATGGCACAGGTGAATGCCCCAAGCATGAAGGCAATGGGTAGTTGTTGCCTTTTGAGGGGTTTAGATCATATTCTGATTCTGCCAGGAGACCCAGAACCTGAGGGTCTCAGTGCACAGTCTGCCTGTAAACTTGCAGGTCTGAGCTTCAGTGTTTCTTGGGGCAGGCAGTGAGAATGCAGGCAAGAGGTGCAAAGCTCAGACACTTCAAAAAAACCTTTATAAATCACACAAATACAGTTCCTGCCCAAATTTGCTATATTTCTGAGTGTGACATCAACCCTTTTTTTGTCTCTACTTTCAGATTGCTCCTATAATTAAAGAAAGGATGATGAAGAAGGGCAGCATGATGCTTGGGTACCAGCCTCACCAGGGCAAAGTCAACTTCTTCCGCCAGGTGGTGATCAGCCCGCATGTTAGTCGAGAGGACATGGACTTCTTGCTGGATGAAATTGAACTGCTTGCTAAGGACTTGTAGCTGTAGCTCCACAGCACCAGGCACTGCTCACATGATATTTATGGAGAGCGTGTGGCAGCAGTGTTCTGGTGCTGTTTTGTGAAAGGTAGTAAAAAGCTTGACATATAGTTTGGAAACTGTCATTTTACAGAGTGATATTGAGAGCTTTATGGATAGAACAACCCTTCACAGGAAAGTATTTGCTGATGGGGTTGTGAGTGGCGAGGGGCAGGCTGGTGCTTGCAGCACCACTGCTGTTCTAGGAAGTGTTTCCTCAAGAAAGAAGCACTTCTGAAAATGGTGTCTATGTCCCAGGGAGGGCAGCTATTTATAGGGTGCCTGTGCAAAGTGTAGCTCAAACTAGTCACTTAAATATGCAGGCGATACTCCTCTGAAGTTATTGTTAGGAGTGGATTTAGCTCAGTGAGCCTTAAAATGCTAGTTAATACTCTGTCAATATTTTAGTTTGGTGTGTGTTTAGGGGTAAAGACCTGGTTGGTAATTACACTGATGAGACTGGAAATTGTGGGCTTATATGAAGGGTTTCTCAAGGCCCCTATCTAGGTGGATTGCCCAGGTTTTCCACTGGGAGTACAGGCAGAGAGTAGAATGGGACTTGGTGGTGTTGTGTAGTCACCATCCTGGGAGATTTGCAGGACTCTCCTGCACAAAGCCCTGAGCAACCAATATTGACCCTATTTTGAGCAGGTTGAACTAGATGACCTATTAAAGTCCCTTCCAACCTAAAGGATTTTGTGATTCTTTGAACTATAATCATTGGGCCCAGTCATTGTTTGCCAATGTTGCCCACTCAAAATATCACCATCACTTTAGCAGAGCTGAGAATTTTGGAATAGCACTTAGAATTTCTTACCTCTTTGTTAACAGGAGTTACCCATCATTTCTGAACTGCTGTCCAACTTACTCTATTTTTGAAGTGTTAAGATTTATTTAGCAGCTTTTAGATGCACTTTAAAATTATAACAAAGATAAAAATATATTACCTTGAATTATATGTAATTTTTATGCATGGTGACTCTATATTAAGAATATAGCAAAATTACTTGTCATTATCTGTTTGTATTTTCCTACAGATTTGAGATTACTTGATCTTATGTTATCAGTGTATAATTTATATTTTGACACTGAAATTAAGGTGGTGGTAATCAAATGCGTGTGATTTTAGGAAATGAACAGCTTGAACGTTTTTTTGTCAATTTTAAATTGCAAAATTGAGCGCTAAACATTGTCTTTGTGGTAAGAACTACAGTACACTTTTGATCTGCTTTATTCTATAAAATGATCCATTTTATAAAGATAGAAAAGTATTTCTTGGGGTGAAGTTCTTGCAGTAAACTAATGGAAATAACCATGTCTTTCACCTTGTAATCAACACCTACTTAACTTTAATGTTCTGATGTTTGTTCCTTATTCTGTATTTGAGGTAGTACTGACCAATATGAACCTTTCTGCTAGGATGTTTTCTGTTCTGCTGAAAGCTGTCTTTAAACAAAACATTTTCCTATTTTCATTTCCTACGTTGTACCAGGATCCAACAATGCATGACATTCCAACTTCTTGTCTCCAGGATGATTGTGGAAAGTTTAACAAGGTCATGATAACCAAGGAAGTCACACTGTCAGAGCAGTAGATAGGATCAAGTCACCCTGCAGCAGTTGACAGATGCCTTTAACAGTGTCCTGGAAGTGAATACTTCTTGTGTTATTATAGTGATCCACTGGGCTTTAAGCCAAAACCCACATTAATAGTAATATAAATACCACCGTGTGGCCCCTGCATTCTGCCCTGTAATACCCACAGCTCACTTTGCCATTTATTATTGTCTTCTGCTTCTGGCTATACCAGCTATCATGATCTTGGAATGCCCCTCACTAAATTCAAAGCCTGTAATGCTTATTTAGCATTACTCCAGGTGGAGTGCAGAGTACACAAGGGGTGTTGGATGGATGGAATGACTTTGCTGTTGCTTCTTGAGTTAGACAGGACAATTACCCCTTTTCCTTTTTTTCTTTGATCTTGAAGGGAAAGACAGAATACCATGTCAGGATGTTTTGATTATGGTCCACATTCTTGGTAAGTGCTTAATTTTTGATTCAGAAGGAGTTATGTAACCTTCTATCAGCTAAGAATTTGGTCTGTGGTGTTTTGTGACACCACTGCTATCAAAAAAGTGTTACTATCTTATTTCTCTTCATGTTGTCAGTGTATTTCTGTTTCTAGATTCTGTGACACTTAAGGCACATGTCAGACCGAAGTAACAGTTCTTTTCTGTAACAGCAGTGGCTATAGTACTTTTAAATAAGAGCAAAATGGAACTTTTTCAATGTTTGCAGAAAATAGGTCCCCAATCAACATGTGCACTGATTTCTTCAATGGTTAACCTTCCACTGTGATGTATGTACCTTATCTGATCTCCATACATTTTCTATTATTTCTGACCCCTTCTGATGTCTCAGGTGCACAATATCATGGTATCATTTCAGGACTAATGTCATTTTCTCATAGTTGCCTATTTAGGACTAGTATGTACAAGATGTCTATTTTGTAGCTGGTGATTTTAATAAAAAGTGAAGTAAATTACACCTTTATAAAGACAGGTTATGTTTGTCATTTGTCAATCTAAAACTGCAGAAATCTATATAAAGAAGGTATCTGTGAGCACTCCAGATAGAGAAATAACAAACTGCACACACAACTTTAAAATGTGAAATCTAGTTTAACCCTGCTTCAGGATGTGCTTTATCTTTGTCCTGTGCCCATATCTTCTTTCACAAACATCTTGGATGAAAATGTGTCACAATTTATCTTACTCTTGCTTTCAAATGCAGAAGCATAGTTGTCTTTGCAGAAATAGCCATTTTATTATTTATTTACTATTCTAGCTAGATGGGATTGGCCCATGAACTCCCTCTCCTAGTTACTGACAAGCATCATTTCTTAGGATGCTAAACCAAGTTCTGATAGTTGTGAGGTACAACAGGTGTAAATCAGAGCAGAAGTGGATCCATTGGCTGTTTGTAATTTCTTGTGTCTACTTCTAATAATCTTTTTTTCAATAGGAAAGGAAGGAAATATTTAGACAGAATGGATGCTGAGGCATTTTTTGCTCTTAGCTGAATGAATGCATCTTGTGAGAACTTTGGGCATTTTCTGCTGACTCTGTGTGCAAAATCACTGATGCAAATTGTTGTGCCTGGAACAAGCAGTCCTTGTCTCATGACTTCTAAAGTGATTTTCTGTGATAGATTAATACCAATCAATAGGGTCTGGCTATGTATGATTTTAGTGCTTCTAACTCCCACTGATTTAACTGGAAACCCTTGCTGGATTGGGCCCTGAGTTTTATTGCTGGGATCTTTCATTTGGACACCAGCAGTTTGGCACTCAACATTTCAGTTTATCTACTGAAGATTTGTGCCTAGATATTCATTTAGATTTATTTGTGTGAGACTCAATTAAAATATATTTTCATTTGTATCCTTTAGTGATGCATTAACATGCTTTTCAAATATCATTTGGCTCTTAAAGAACAAGAAATGTCCTTTAAGAAAAGACTGATAGAACATGTAGAGTAGCATTCCCAGAATGGCAGGTAAGTGCTCATAGAAACGTGTGATATGCCTGAGGGTTCCTCACGCACACAGATCACAACATTAGTTCATGCTCGACATAATTTTTATTTTTAAGTCCTTGGGTAGCATGAGTGGGTTTACAAAACTGATATGAAATGTTGAAGGCAGAGGAGAACAATTCAGAAATACTGTCACAGTTTACAGTCAGGGCACTCCACTAAACTTATAACAGATGCTCTCTGTTAACCCCCTCCCTCCCCAAAGGGGAAGAGAAAGGGAATAAGGGAGAGGGACTGAGCCATTAGAAAAGGAAACTAGAACAGCTTTAAGGAAAATGAAAATAATAATAATAATAATAAAATGGAATATATACAAAACCAGTATCAAACCCAACTCCCTCCCAATGGCAATTATGTCACTATCACCACTGACGCTGTGGAGCAGGCACTGGGAAAGTTCCAAACTGGGCCCAGCAGCAGATGGGAGCTGTGTTCAGGACCTGGATTCTGGTACTGGATTCAGGAACACACAGATCAGGATTGAAGGCAGAATGGACAGAGTCCTCCTTGTATGATGGCCATTGAAGAAGCAAGGAAGAAGCTGGAAAAAGAGCCAAGCTTAAGTGCTTGATCCTTGTGATCCCTCAGCTTTATATTGAATATGATGTTTATGGGATGGAATCCGTCGTTGGTCACTTTGGGGTCACCTGTCCTGTCCACTCCTCCCTGCAGGTGCAGCCTTTTACTTTCTGTGACCCCCAATGTGGTACACGAGATTAGGAAGTAGCCTTGGTCTGCACACCAATCCTTGGCACTAACTCTAAACATGGAGTGTTATCACTGCCAGAAGCAGACACTGTCTGTGAAAACATACTGCTAATTTCAGAAGGTGCAGTTAGAAGAACTGAGCTGAAAAGTAAAATCGCTGAACAGACTTAGTTCTGTTCTAGCTCAAACCAGGACAAATACTAAATACTGTCTGCTTTCTCCTATTATGTCATGAGCTCTATGACAAGCCAAAGGTAAGCTGAAAGTGTCATTGCAAGTCCTCTGTTTTCAACAATGTTAAATCTATCCAACCTGTCTTCCCTGTTGGCTACTTCCATGGGCTTTCAATGCAAGAGTGAAGAGTGTTCATCCAGGGAATCAGCGGTAGGTAAGGCCCACTCACATACCTTCCCTCCTTCTTCTGGCATAATTGTTAAATGCTGATACTGAGCTTATAAGCAAGTACAGTAACTGCTAAATATTGCTACTGTTATGTCCTGAAATAATGCAATTGCACACATTCATTATGTCTTAATTGCACATGCTAATTGCAGGTTAGATGCAATCAAAGCAGCACTGCCTGGCAAATGCACCGTGCACACCACGAGAAACCCTGGTGGAGGGGTTTTCTTTCTTTAAATTGAGTCTAGTCTCCCGCAATTACATGTTTTTGCTTCAGATGTACAATTAGATGTTATTACTCTAATTCTGTAACTACACAATAATTAACCAAAAATTACTTTGAGAAGCAAAACAAAACAAGGAAATTTGCACAGCAAGAGGTACAATAAAGAGAACGTCAAAGGTTTTGAGGCAAACCCACAGAAGAAAACAATGGTTGTGTGTATGATTAACCTCTGCTACGTCTAATAGAAGTGTATATGCCACACGGCTGTGCTGCAGGAGTGCAGCGGTTAAGCAGTGCGAATCATGGAGTCATCAGAGGACTCGCATATACCCTGACACTGCAGCAATCTGCCCCTACAGAGCATGGTCTGTCCACTGCTCCTAGACAAGCCCTTTCAGAAAGCAGGACACTTTTTAGTACAGTAATGACTTTTGTATATATCAGAGGAAAGTTTGTTTTAAAGCAGTCTCAATAATAAGTGACACTGAAAGGGTAATCTTGAAAAAGTCCAAAAGAGATGACCACTTTAAGCCTTAGTAGCTCATGTACAACTGAAGTACAATTGATCACATTTAAAAACTTTATTTAAAAAACCCAGTAAAATCCTTAGTTTATTAAGGATAAATGCAAATAAGAGAAAGTGAGGGACATGGATCTTTAATAGTTTCGTCAAACACAGATGTTCTGTTTTGATGAAGTAATTTCTTTCTTGTAAGTAACTTGAGGAGCATTAATTTCTATAGATCTATTTGAAAATGGAAAGTATGATGAAAGCATTTGCCATGAAATAGCGGAGGCCCATAGAAAATAACATCTGCCTTTGGGACTGTGCAGTTCTCTACACAACACTGTTCTTCCAAGAAACATGGGAGACCAGTTTGGCCTTGGGAAACTAAATAAGTCAAAAGATGAGAGAAAGAAATATTAGTTGTCCTGTTTTACAGAAGAATGATGAACAAGGAACTTAAAACGTCTAGTTCTATAAAAACTTGCACTGTGACTTTAGAAAAATTGTTGAAGGAGTCACTACCAGAAGATAGCAGTGAGTGAAAAATGGGCCATAGTGTGATATGGCCTTAGCAGAGGTAGATGGTGCTAGGCTAACCAGAGAGCTTTCTGGTGAAAAATATAAATAAATTTCTAGACTGGACTCTTACAGTACTTGATGTGGTATCATTTGGGAAATCTATGTAAGGTGGGAAGCAGGATGGAAAATGTAAGGTGGTTAGGGCTATCGAAAGATAAAAACGAGTGATGAAGAAAGGAAAGTTACTTACAACTCAAGTACTGGTGTTGATTCTGGGCTAATCTAGCTCCATCCTGTCATCACTAAGCCTTTCAGAAAGATCAGACATGTGTTAATGAAATTTGCTGATGAAGCTATGTTGGAAGTTTTAGAATTTGGCAGGCATGTGATTTTAAGAGCTTGTGGCAGGGGAGATTCAATTAAAGTGCAAAATCCTTGGGGACTTGCAAAAAGCTGCAAGAACTTTTTGATTAGATGTAGGATGTACTAAACACTTGGGAAGCAGCAAATTGTGTGGATAAGTGTGATGATGGCATAAATAGCAGTATATGAGCTAAGCCTGAATGCCATGTAAATAAAGTCAGCCAGTCAAGAAATTCAGTGGTAAACCTCAAAGCAGATCTAGCCTCTCATCTAGAACATAGCAACAAGGAGACCTTAGCTGGGCAGCAGATTCAATGGCTGGTCCAAGCCTCTGTCTCCCAGTTATGTTGTCTCAAGCTGTGCGCAGTGAACTGTTAGAATAGTAACTGGCGTTACAGAGCTAAAGTGCAGTGCCGTCTAGTTGTGTGCTCCATCTACTGGTGTGTCCCCTGGTAACCAACTTACACACACAGGTTATCTTAGCCAAAGAGCACTCCTAGATGTCTCATGTATCAGAGGAGGGAACTGTAACTAAAACCTCTTGGGATTTTTCAGATAAAAATGGTTTCTCAGCAGATATTATTTTATTTGAGGCAGTCTCCTGTGAAAACATCAGATTTCAATGAACTTTAAGGAAGTACATGCAGACCTGTGATGATTCTTGTCATCCTGCCTGAACAGTGATTGGAACGTGTTTCCATACTGTGTAACCCATCACAGCACTGATGGTTGGGGCATCCAAGCTGAGCAATGAGCACCTCAGGGTGCCATGAAAAATATACTTCTCTGACTCTGAGCCCTTCAGCTGAGCAGTGATTCCTTACTCTTGCTCTTTCTCAAGGTTAAAAGTGAAGTCAGGAGCATGCAATCCACTTTTAAGCTGTATGGCCTCAGTCCTGAGTTTCTAGGCTTGATTTTATTATGAAGCAATCTAAATGACTAGGGTTTTCTTATGTTTGCCTTTCCACGAGAAATATCAATGTTCTATGGTGAGTTACGAAAGAGGATGTCCTGCCTCCGTGCCCAGCACATTTTGGAATTTCCCACAGAACAAAATTTCCAGCTTCTTGACCACCCTGAACTCAGACCTTTGGAGACAGACTGAACACAGAACTGCAACTCCTATAACAAAAAAGGATTTCAAAATGTCATTAAGATGATATGACCTCCGTCCTGAGATACGATAAGTGAGAGAACTAGTGTCTAACCTTTGCCTAGTCTATTATTCATGACCAAAAATGCTGGACATCCTGCAGCCTTCCCATGAGGTTTTTGTAATGGATAATCTAGATTTTCCCTGCTGTGCTTGATCTATCCACCATTATTAGGGCAAACACATTATTTTTCCTCTTAGCAACTCATGTTGAAAGGTTGTTATCTTATTGTCCCTTGAAATATCTTATTTTCTGGTCCTGCATTACAGTCATTCCTCACAGGTTTCCTCAGATACCATGTTTGGAAGTCTTCTGATTACTCCGCTGCTCAAAACTAGAAAGAGCAGTTCTCTGAAATCTTACCAGGTTTTAAATAGGAGACAGGATCACTTTGTACATGTCTCAGCTACCATTGCTGTTTATACATCACAGTGTGATGTTTACCTTCTTTTGTAAAAGCAAGATACTGTTGACTTTTGTCAAGTTTGTGATCCACTGTAAGCATTAGAGCTTCTTTGACCAACTCCTTTACATGGCTTTTGCCCATTAGCTACACTTAATTACTCCTTTGTAAGTGTTCCCCCTAAAGACGATCATGTTTTTTCAAAATGTTTATTCCGTCTGTCAAGAATAATTTGAATTGTCAGTCCATCCTACATCACACTTGCAGTCGCTCACAGCATGATACAGTTTGCAGATTTAATAAGCATATATTCTTGGCCATTACCTGGGCTATCAGGTGAATACTGAATAGCAACTAGACTCGGATCGCTCTGGAACTGTACACAACACCTCCTAGGGATATACATAGCAATTGTTATGTGTTTCAAGCCAGCCTTCCATCCAGTTTCTACTTGATTTTAGACAATATTTCCCTAGTTTGCTACCAAGGATATCACTTGAGGTGATATGAAAAGCCTTTCTGTGCTTAAGATGTATGACATTTACTGTATTTTCTCCATTTAACAAGTGCTACTGCTCTAGGAAAAAATAAATTATGACAAATCCATGTTGACGTCTACCTCATTGTTTTCCAATTGCCTTGAAACAGTTTGATTCTTCCCACCCTTTTTAACTTCCTGAGATACAGGAAACTGAATGGGTTTGCCAGCTCCTCTTGCCCCCTTTCAAATGGTGAGTACCACCTTTGTCCCTCTGGTGACATGGGAGCAGACTGTGTGACCACACAAAGCCTTATTGGGGCATGTTGCAGCTCAGATAAGTTGGTCCTCAAGTAGTTGAACTGAAGTTGGCTGTGGATGCAGCTGAGACTGGAGGGTGCTGAAAGCCTGCTGGGACCACATGCCTGGAAGCTGACTCTGTGGGAAAGCAGGGGTCTTGGATGGGGAAGATGGGAAGGCATCAAAGTCTTGCCTTGGTACAGAGTCACGATGGGGCCAGGATGTGCATTTAGATTTGGATTTGGAGCCACACACGTACTGCATTTTATTCAGGAGAGTCAGAGTAGTCAAAGACAAGCACAGATGGATCTGGGATTGAGAGGATGAATTTCATCCAGATCAGTCAGGCTAAGTAATATAATATACTAAGCATTTTCCTCCCTTTCTTACCCCATGCCAATTGAGAATTAATCATTTACTGTCTGACTGTAGCTAGAGAGAAGATTGATAAAACCAAACAAGTGCTAAACATTCTGGCCTTTCCAGGCACCCTTCTTTTCAGTTGTGCAGTTCTTCCTGAGAGGATTTCTTTTCTAGGTTTTTATGGTTTTCTTCATAAAAAGTACCCCTAGCATTTAGTTTGTTGGGTTTCTTTAAAACTGCAAGACAAAGACATTGCTCTGGACCTGGAGTATTGGGCTTGATGAGGAAATCCTGTAGGAGATATTTACATAAGACATTAAAAAAAAATAAAAGAGCTCCTCCCTGCTGCCCGATTAAGAGCCCTTCCTCTATAATTATTGTCTTAATGAAAGCTCTACATGCAGCTCACAATACCTATAATTTAATTTTAATTGCTCCCAAAAGACAATTAAACCCGTTATTTAAAAATGCAAATCTTACCATAAAGTATAGCAAAATGGAGTCACAAGCATACACAAGTTATTCATCAGTCCATTTAATATCCTCAAGTTAATAATTTTGTTATTGCCAAGATGTGTGATTCAAGCAAGAAATGTGTTGTTTTGATGGCAAGAGAAGCCATTTGCTCTATAGCATTCACGCATTTCAGTTGCTAATGCATTGGGCACATGCACAGAAAAGGAGATGAAAAAAAGATGATGATCATCATTTGACCTGTCTGACCCTTTATCCAGAGCTTATTTCATGCATTTGTCCGTAAGATAAATTTCCATCTTTTCTAGAAGCTAATGTGATTCATTTTGCACATCAGGGCAAGTAGTGCAAAAAAATACAGAGGTCCAACCTAGCCAACCCATGTGGTAATCAAAATTCACCAAGCATTGTCAAAATGATCATTGGAAAATTGAAAGGCAAAAATTTCTTTGTAAAAATCCATTGTATTACTTGCTAGGATTTTTGAAGCAAATACTTTGTCTTCACTTTGAAGACGTGAAAAAAAGAAGAACCAGTCTTTAAGCTAATCTATGAGCACTCCATAAGTTGGTGGGAAAAGCACATTCTCCATATGAAAAATTTGCCTATAATCCATAGACGTAAGAGGTCAAACTGCTGAGGTCAAACCTATTGACCTCGGCAGTGTCACAGTGGGACGAAGGGGCAGTCTTAATGAGAGCCCATGAAAGCACATGGAGTATAAGCTGTCTGACCATTCACTGCCTGTACTCTGCTCCCTCATGGTTCCCTGTGCAGCCCCACACCCAGTGGGGAAGGGTCTGTCCCACCCATAGGAGTCTATTTTAGGCCAAGCTGCTGGTGTGGTGAAGAGGGTGAGACTCTGCTGCGTTGCTCCCTTGCTCTCGGAACAGTTTTCCCTAGGATGTTTTACATTGATAAGCCAACCTTCTTCTGCCAAAATGTTTTCCTCTAGAGGTAATAAAACCAAATCAGATTCTTCCCCAGACCAGGAATGAATTTTATCTGGTTGTGTGTCATGGATATAATAAACAGTTTATACTTGGGCAAAAGCTGTGTTTAAGTATGACTGAATCCTGTTTGGTTTGCTGTGATTAACCTAAACAATTTATATTGGATGGAGTAAGTTAATTGAAATTCTTTCTTCCATTTCCTATGGCTTTGTTAAGATTAGTTTCTTAAAGCAACCATTCCAGAAACTATTTCAAGACAAGCAAATTAATATTAATTCATACATTAAAATGAAGTTTTTGAAAACAGTGAAATTATTGACTTGTTAGAGAGTAGCATGGGTGAAAAGGACCTGGGGGTCCTGGTGGACAGCAGGATGACCATGAGCCAGCAATGCACCCTTGTGGCCAAGAAGGCCAATGGCATCCTGGGCTGTATTAGAAAGGGTGTGGTGAGTAGGCTGAGAGAGGTTCTCCTCCCCCTCTACTCTGCCCTGGTGAGACCTCATCTGGAATATTGTGTTGAGTTCTGGGCCCCTCAGTTCAAGAAGGACAGGGAACTGCTTGAAAGAGTCCAGTGCAGAGCCACGAAGATGAGTAAGGGAGTGGAGCATCTCCCTTATGGTGAAAGGTTGAGGGAGCTGGGTGTCTTTAGCTTGGAGACGAGGAGACTGAGGGGTGACCTCATTAATGTTTATAAATATGTAAAGGGCGAGTGTCAGGAGGATGGAGCCAGGCACTTCTCTGTTATGTCCAATGATAGGACAAGGGGCAAGAGGTGTAAGCTGGAGCATAAGAGGTTTCACAGAAACATAAGGACAAACTTTTTCACAGGCTTCCCAGAGGGGTTGCGGAGTTTCCTCCTCTGGAGACATTTAAAACCTGCCTGGACACATTGCTATGTGACCTGATCTAGGTGGTCCTGCTCTGGCAAGGGGGTTGGACTAGATGATCTTTTGAGGTCCCTTCCAACCCTTAACATTCTCTGATTCTGTGAAATTGTCTTATATTTTTTCCCTTTACTTAATAAGACTTCATGTCCTTTCCAGAATTACTCAGGCTAAACAACCTGCTGCATAATGTGAGATGCCCTTATGCCCTAAAACACAGGAGCATTTCATTATGCCATCCAAAGCATTACAAGAAAAATTTCAGTCCAATCCCCTGCAACTTGCTTCTGCAAACTCTTCCTCCGTGGTGAGCCTGAAGTGTCAGTGATGTTGTCATGTTACAGAAATATTGCTCCTTCTTCTCACCCGGGGATTAGATGAGCAAAAGGGGTCATAGCCAAAGCACATGAGCAAATCTGTGTAAAAGTGTATGAGACTTAACAACTGGAAAATTAAAGGTCTTGGGATGAGATTTATGTCCTGTTCAAGACCTCTTAGCTAATTAAAAGTATAGCCTACTTTCTTCTGCCTCCAGGAACACCAGATGGCTTATGGAAAATGAGTATGTTGGTTGAAAAGAATCAGTACCTTGGCTTTAATTTTACCAAAGGAGGGAACTTCATCTTTCCAGAAATAAGGGTGGTTTTAAGTATCAGCAGTTATCATCTTTCACTTGCTAAATGCCTCTCTTATGGATGGGCTGCTCCTGAATATGCTGTTAACCCAGGTACTGCAAGATATAATTCTCTTTGGTGGTAGCACCACATAGCTGTTTGTCTTGCTGGTGTGAGCAGATGGGATTTGTGTTTTCTTTCACTGGATCCTTTCTCTGGCAGCCTTTAGTTTTGTTGGATCAAAGATGAAACACTGTTTCAGTCATTCCAGGCTCTCATACATGCTATATAAAATAGTGCTTTACTTTTTAAATAGTTCTCAAACAAAATGATGCACTTGAAAGAGCCCAGAGTAGGCCTTGTATTTTAATCTCAATGGCTGAAGCAACAACTCTTGACACTTCTGAGTCTGGCAAGGCATTTCTAATGCATTGCCAAATGACGTATTTCCTAATTTAATACCAATATTTTTATAATCTTTTTTTTTACTGGGTAGTCATAGCATAGACAGTCTTGATAGATGAGTGCAGGGATCCTCTCAGCATTCATATACATGTATAAGGAAGTCAGCAGATAAAGAGCCTTTAAGAGTTAAACATTTGCAGCCAAAGACAGATGTTTATTGCAGGAAAAATGTATACGTCTTCAATTTGAGAACTAGAAAAAAGAGTTTCCACCGTCAAGCAAAAGAAGGAATTATATGCAATCAATAACTTGTGTAAAACATTTTCTACCCTTAAATGGTCTCCATTTAAGGCCAAAGTGTGAAGACCTTGGCATATTTCAAACAGAAGAACGTCTATTTCTGGAGCTCTTTGTGGGATGCAGAAAGTGCTGTGTTTGGGCTTTGTCAGAGCAAGGGATAAGGGTGTGAGGAGCTCCACTTCTTTAGCTCACCATACGCCTGTGGTAACCTCTGTCCTGCAACCTATGTCATAGAATCATAGGATGGTAGGGGTTGGAAGGGACCTCTGGAGATCATCAAGTCCAACCCCCCTGCCAGCGCCGGACCACCCAGGGCAAGCCACACAGGAACAGATCCAAGTGGGTTTTGAAAGTCTCTGGAGGAGACTCCACAGCCTCTTTGGGCAGCCTGTTCCAATGCTCTGCCCTAAATAAAGCACTTCCTTAAACTCCACAGACAGACAGTGGCTGAGGTGTTCTGCAATAAATGGGATATTTCAAAGGTTCTTATGTTACACTGAAAGGTGATTGAGCTGTACATTACAGAGGATGCTACTGCAGCAGGTCTGTAATTGTTGTAGGGTTGTTTTCATTGCTGGCTCTGGGGGCAGGATTCATGGCGAGGGGAGGGATTCAAGGGTGAAGGTGGGGGATAATGCAAATCACTCACATGGATGACAAACTGGTGGAAGTTTCACTCTGAGGGTGTCAGAGGGGATGACAATTTGTTCATCCTCTCCTTCAGAAAACCAAGGAGAGAGCTCTGGTCTGGGGAGCCTCACACAACCACTCACACTGGAGCAGAAAGCTGATTAAAGGCACGTCTGATGTGTATTTCTTTTGAAGAAGCAAACCTCTGCTTAACTCTTGCCCTAAATAAGCAAAGTGGAGGTGTATTAGGTGTACACAGTGGATTTACTCAGGTGCTGTTTCTGGGGGAGGAGAGACCCTGGCGGTCAGATGCCTGGTCCCCGTTGGGGAGAAAAGGAGGCTGGGGCGAAGAGGTATACCAGAGGAAGGACACAGCTCCAGCCTCAGCAGAAATGATGGTGAGGTGACCTTCAGTAGGTCATGCAGGGCTGACCTCAACACTTCAACCCCAATATCTGATGCAGGTCTTGTTCTGAAACACAGATACGAGTCACTTTCATGAGAAAAAGATCAGGTCCCTGATCCAAAACCAGAGGAAAGAGGGAGAGCACTAAGCAGCCTCCATTCAGGCACCTGAAGGTGCGTGGCAGGACGAGTGAAGCAACAGGGAGGGGATGGTAGAAGCCTGGAATTGAAGCCATGGGTGAATGACAAAAGAGAACAAGGTGAATTGCTTTTTGGTTTTTTTCTACCACAGGAAACATTGCAGCAGCAGAGAAGGAAGAGCAGGAGTGTTCTCAGCAGTGACACACACCAGAGAGCTAACCTGGGGAGAAATGTCAGGGATCTTTACTCTACCTGCTTTCATATGGCAGCACATTTGTGAAACAGACATTGCAACAGTGGAAGTTTAATCATGCCGATTTGATTAGGTGACCATTTTCTTCATTAAGAGTTTAGCTATGTAAATGCAACTGCCTAAGGAGTTTGGTTTATCAACGTTAAAACTGAGCAAATAATTCACAGCAGGTAGTTCATGAGCTGCCTTTTGCTTTTGCCTCTTCTTGAAGTGATTAAATGGTGTTCAAAGCATTCATTAGTCAAGAGTCTTAAATCTATTTCCTGGGCTCAATCCTCACAGGAGTCTCACGTTTTGGCTGTATTTCAACAAACCACTGACTTGCTCCTCAGCTTTCTGCCCATAAGCAAGACTTTTTAGCCAGAGATCAAAAATAGGTGAGAACTGCCAATAGGTCGAGGCATGGTGAGAAAATGGGGTCCAGACAGCCAGGCTGGGACACCATGGGCTCAGGACAACTGTGTCTTATGGGTTGTGCTGGGAAATGTAACGTGGTAGGACAAAGGCGCCTGGGAAAAAAAAAAACCACAAACACCAAAATCCTGCAGTGAGCTGCATCACTTATATTGACCCAGGATGAGACTGGAATTTTTGGCATGTCTCCCAGTAAGAGCCTTCTGAACATGCACATGTTGTGCACCCACTTGCATGAACATTTGCCAAGTAATAAGCAGCATGAACACAGCCAAATTACATTCAGGAATAACAAGCACATAGTCTGGAACAGAATTCACTCCGTCTTTTTTGTGGCTGGAGGGAAAAATTGCTATAGGCAGCATTTTATTAAAAACATAATGCCAAGGGAAAAAAAGAAAAAGAAGAAAAAAAAGGCAAGCAAGCAAGAAGGGAGAAAAAGAACTAAGGATGAGGAAATAATCAATGTTCCTCTGGAAGCAAAGGAAGCCCTTGGCTCCCAGCACAGCTGGCTTGATAAGAGGACAATACTGCAGGTGCTCTATATGTGGCCCAGTTTGTTTCCAGGAGCATTCAGAATAACAATGTCTCAATGCTTTCCTTTTTCTTTTTTACTCCCCTTAGGAGCTGGGTCATGATTTAGTCTTCTTTTATCATTCATGTCTATTCCAGTAGCAGTTGGGAATACCCTAGAAGGGAGTGAAAACCCCATTGTGTTGGGAATTATGTGCTGAAAACCCAGAGGCAGGCTGCTCCAGGAAACTTTGCCATTCATTTTAGACCATTGCATGGTTCAGTAGTAAACCCAAGGATTGCCTTCTGCATTGCACAGCTGGAGCCTCCTTGCTGTGTACTCTGGTGATAATGATGATTGACATGCTAATTAAGAGGTGCTTACAGAAGGGTGTTGAATACCATATTTAGGACAAGAAAGGTGGGCAACAGCCTTAACTGAAAACATATTAAAAGGTTATAGTGTACTTGATTTCAAGGATATTGTGAACTTCAAGACTGAAAGGTCTGTGGAGTTTGCCTGCTACATTTTCTTAATACACTTTATATTTGGTTTTGCAACACTTGTTTGCCTTGTTATGCCAAAAGGACTTGAACTTTGAGCCAGTGTAAACAGGATGTCCCTGCTTGAAGATCTTTGCCAATATGCAGCTGGCAGTGGGGACTGGTGAGGAGTGGCCACTGCCACCAGTGCACCAGCAAATGCTGAGGCTGAGCACAGTGACGCTCAGCTTGCCTGGGGCTCAGCAGAGCTCTGCTGAAAACCACAGAGGTGCGGGCAATGAGGCTTTGCATGCCCATAGGGAAACTGAGAACTGTTTTGTACCTGGCCTTTGCTGAAGAAACAGGAGAGGAGGGAAGGCTGCACCCTTAATGCTTGCTGGGGAGGGAAAGGCTGCCTGGCAGCTGGTGGGGTCCTGTCCTGACTGCACCCTCAGCAGCAACGCTGCGTCAATGCTCCCTTGCAGGCCCCTCCATGGTGTCCGTAGGCAGTTGGTTTCAGCAGGCTGCGGAGCGTCTGCACTGTGCAGCTGTCCGTGTTTGGAGTCTGGTAATATGGGACAGAGAGCTGTTGGCTTGAAGGGAGAGTTGGTCACCTTCATCTGTTTACTTGAGGGGGCACCTAGACAGGGCCTGCTTCACAGAGCCCTCCCCCATTGTGCCAATTTTAGACTAGATGTGGCTGCTGTGTTTTGCACCTCTCCCAGTGTCAGCTGGGTAAGTTTCTCTGGAGCACCAGGAACCCAGCGAGGCTGTGAAATTGCTAGTGTCAAACATACTCAAAATTCAACAAGGTCTGGAGCAATCTGATCTAAGCTGAAGGTTTTGAAGAGAAGCCAGGATCAGACAACCAGTGAGCATGGCACCTGGACCAAAGGTCCCTGCCAGCCTCAGTTATTCTTCAGTTCTGCTTGACTCATGAATGAAGACACCTGGGTGCCTCTTTGGGGCAGCTCCACTTGAAGATTCAAAAGAAGATATTCACGGCAGCCAAGCATGAGCTCTGGTGGAAGTTTTCTCAATGAAATACACTCCCTGAAAAAATGGTTGTGCCTGGAGAGTGTCAGATGCCTATACATCATCAGGCACTGGTGGACTACAGCCTGTGTAAAGGCTTAGATTCAACCTAAGACACACTTGAGGAAATTTGAAGGTGGAATAAGGACGTATCTCACTCTTTCTTTATGTGATGCTTGTGTTCTGCATGTCTTCCATGGGAGGGGCATCATTTAAAAAAGGCGAAAGCTCTGAGTGAAGCGCAGTAGCCGTAAAGCACTAACCATATACTTCTCAGCGACACAGACTTAGTGGTCTGTCTTCTGACTCATTTTAATACCAGCACCAAAATGACTAAGGCTTAACTAAGGCACTGTGAATTGAGCAACCTAAAAGTAGGAGTGTCAGCTCTGAACCCTCTTCTTTCTCTCCTCCTCTGAGACTAGGGAAGTTTTTAATGATGCAGGGGCTAACGGACCACAGCAAGATTGGGTATCTGCTAGTGCTGTTCTGCTGAAGGGCAAGATGGAGACAGGGGGAAGGAGTCCTTATCAAAGCAGGACACATGCAAGGGCCATTGGATACTCAGCGTGACATTCAGGCTTCTGGTGGGAAGGAATAGGCTTGAATCATTTTAGGTTAGAGATCATTTTAGGAAGAGCCCCCTCCCTATTCTGGATGCTCCAGAAATGAAAGACAAATTTGAGTCACTGTTACTTTATTTGCTCCAATAGACATTTAATTTATACAAAACAAAACAGACCAAAATAACCCCAAACTGTTTACAAAGCAAGTTAAGTGCTTGAAACTTTTGATATGCAAGAGTATATATTGTTGACATTCCTATTTCATACATGATGTACAGGTGAAATATTCCTCAAAAGAATTAAAATTTTCCTTTACATGTAGTAGTAAAAAAAAACCAAACCACCTCATAATAATGTCAGTATTGTCAGGAACTACTAGACGTCATTCCTTGACCTTCAGCATTGATGGAGAAAGAGAAATGGGCTGTGACATTCCCTGTCCCTGCCATCCGGGCAGCCAAGGCAGGAGCGGCACCACCGCGCTCCTCCCACTGCCACGCTCTCGCCGCCAGTTCTGCCTCTGCCTGCCCTCCTTCCTTTTGTGTTGGTTGGTTGGTTGTTTTTTTAAATAAAACCAAAATCCCTCCCTTATAAAATCTGCCATCGTATTATCTGAATTCTACTGCAGTGGTTGAGGTTTTGCCCTGCTTGGTTTCTGAGTAGTTTGGTTAAAATGAAAAAAAACAACAAAGAACAAACAAAAAAAACCAGATACAAACCCATTTCAAATAAAATCATCAATCTTAACTCCTATTTGAATAAGCATAAGTCCTATTGACTTACACGGCAATGTCTTCTAGAGACATATTGATATTTAGCTGTCAAGGGTGTTAATGAATTGTACAAGATACGTCTGTACAGGACTGGTTTGTGCTGGCTGGATTTCTAATTTCCAAAGTCTGCTTACATGCCGTGGGAAAGAAAAAGGTGGAAAAATCACTGCAAAATTCCTGGAGACAAAATTGTTAGCACTTACTGAACACATTGCTGACATTTATATAGGCCCAATGTGATGGCAATTTCAATGTCTGAGGGATCCTTTTGGAATAAATAGTAATTTCTTAGGTTTTGCATTTTTTTTTTCTGTGAATTGCTGACTTGCTGAGGGCAGCCCGATGTGCAAGCAGTGCCGAGGGCAGGATATGCCATTAACCTGATGCTACCGAGCTTTCCCTCACCTCCAAGGCCCTTTTGCAAAACTAAAGGCAGCAGCTGTTGTCTCACTTTTCTGTGGAAAGCATGTGGTAGAGGCAGACTGTGGAGTGTCAAGCAATTAGGCTGTACAGGGAAAAAAAGTTTGTTCTTACAGCAACATAGTCAAGGTAAAAAGAAAGGGAAAAACAAAAAATATAGTGCTGCCTGCACTCAGAATGCACAGCAAATATAAAACATCTGCTTGGATTATTGCTGTCTGTGTCTTGTTTTGTATGGTTTGGGGGTGAGGATGGGAGAAGAGGAAAACTCATCCTGCTGGTATTTTGCAACCTGCTTGCAAGCAGCATGAATTCAAAGCAATATACATATAACATGAATGACCTCTGTATCAAAACACACGCGCGGGACGGACCAAACCTCCTCACACTCCCATTCTGGGACACTGCGAGGATGCTGGGGTTAAGGTGAGAGGACAAAGGCATCCCTGAACCTTCCAAAACGTGCTGCGGACAGGACCATGTAGGTAAAACTGGAAAGCCAAATTGGCTGGTCCTCTGTGAGACTGCTCCTGCAACTGTGAACAGCAGGACCACTGCCGGGTAGTTATAACACATACGTTGCAACCATCTTCTTATTGCATATTATTCCTATCTTTTTGACAGAGTGCTGGTGTCACGCTATGCCAGTCTCCCCAGGCTCCTTCCCTAAGAAGGAGGGATCTCTAATGCACCGGTAATTTCCTGGAAGCACTTTTTATTTTTCCTTAACTCTTTTTTTTCAGAGCATGGCTGTTTATAGATATATAGATAGTTATATATATACATACACACATTTTATATATATATGTATATATATATAAAAATAGCAATTTCATAGTTATATACAGGCATTAATAAAGTGCATAATGTTATTGGCTATTTTCAAATCTCATTTCCTGAGGAAGTGCTACCTTACATAGCTCCTCCTATGACATGATGCCGGCAGCCAACCCTAGGGTATGACACCTACTCCCTGGCTTTTATTTCTCATGAATACAACTCCCTGTCTGGAGGCAGAGCCTAAAGGGAGTAGTGACAGCCTCAGTCCTCCAGGAAGCAAGTCAAGGCACCGACTGAGACTTCTTCCTTCGCCAAGGTGAACACGTCCCTCTTGTTTCGGAGCTCTCAGGTGCACGCTACTTGGCGGTGGTCACAGAGCCGTCTTCGGGAATCTTCTCCTCCGAACAGCTTCTTCCCGAGAGCTTGTCGTGGTGCTTGAGCTCGCTGAAGCGCTCTGCGACGCACTGCGCCGTGAGCCGGGCCTCGGGGTCGTGGTCCCAGCACTCGATAAGAGTTTCGCACACCATCTGGATGCCCTGCAGAGAGCACAGGCAAAGCAGCCGTGATAGGGCTGGGCAGCACCAAAGCCCATGGAAAGCATGGAAGTTGCTTTAGTGCCCTCTGAAGTTCAGGGGTTATTCACGTGTGTCCTGGAGGTGCTTTATGGGCTCTGCTACTACTGTCATGGGGAGCATACTTTTATTTTATTTATTTATTTATTTCAAAGAAGCCCTACTACAATATTTTCAGCACTTTAGTTGGTACTGTCATTTCTGGGCATAGGTTCTGATAACTTTATAAACACGAAAAATGCTGCTTTGGACTGATGCTACAGACTCAGGTCGGGTTTTGGTTATTTTAATAAATATGATCAGAATTCTTGACTTCCTGCTCAACCCATGCCTTTGTGTGCTTGAGTTCTGTTTGGTGGTATTTTTTGGACAAAATTCTGATTACCAGCAATATCAGGCCCTACATCAGCCCTTTATGAATTCCTTGCAGACTAACTAAATCTATGTGCAAATATGGGCCACAGTCCCAAAAATACTTAAACACATGTCATTCACAGATGTAACTATTTAACCTTCATTTCAATGCTGATGCACATGTTTACAGGAGCAAAAAACAGTTGCAGGTCTGTAATGCACTTTATAAACATGAAGCATTTGCCAGGAAATTGTGTGCTTTGCTTTATGACACTAAAAACCCATTAACTAGGATTTATCTTAAACTTCTTATTTAAAAAAATAACACTGCATTAATTGCATAATTTACCTAATTGGTGATGTTGACTGATGTCGATGTTAATAGCAGAATGTTATTGTCTGTATACAAATAACATTAGTTTTCTGCTGGCATTGAAATTACAAGCAGTAAATTAAATTAAATATTAAACATTAACTTGAAATCAATAGTGCAACAAATCTCATTAAGGGGGGGAAAAAAATTGTAATATGTAAATCCATTCCAGAATTTTATCACGATGAATAATGAGTTCATTATAAAATCATGACTGCAGAGGAAGGAAATGAATATGGAAGAGCCATTTACAGTAAGAGCAACTTCTATGGCGTTCAAAACAGACCCTCAGCTGCTGCAAACTGTCACAGCCTCGCAGAAGCTGATGCCTCACTGCATTTTAGATAGCGCAATGTGAAACACTGGAGGAATTCAGATGAAGGGAATTAAATCCACCTTCATTAAATGTTCTGTGAATATGTTATCAGGCATCCATTTGCTGCCTTAGACTCTTAGCTGAACCCTGCTGGAGCCAGCTATGCCCATCCTGGTGACACACAAGTGCAGATGGCATGGTTCTCCCAGTCAGTGGGGTGCCCTGTACTGGGAGCAGATGGAGGTCTGGGTTTGACACAGGGAAGTCTCTGGTCATTTTACTCGCTACCTAAACCTGGCTGTGACTAAATTCACGATGTATATTACAACTCTACTTCATCACTCAGCTACAGCCTTCCCCACTCTCAGGCTTGCTCTCACGAGTAGCTGTGAGCCTGTCCTATGCCTGGGAACCACAGGGATCCCAAGCCCAGTGCTTCCCTGCCCAGGAGCCCTGAGTTTGCTGGCACACTTATGCCTGCCACTAAAACTGGCTGTGCATAAAATTTGCTCCTGGACTCATTATGCCTCTCCAAGGCATAACCAGCAGCATTCCCCACTTCTACCACCACATAACGCAGTGCCCTACCACAGTGCCACAGGAGTAGCCCTGTCTTGAACAAAGACAAGTCTCCAGGCCAACTGACACTGCCCAGGCCTGCTTTAAGTGCCAATGACTTTTGCTTTTAGGAGCCTTCATCACCTTCTCTTACATCACCTGACTTTTCTCAAATGCAGAACAGAAATATGCAGAACAGAAATACTTGCTGACCACTTCTGCCTTCGCATTAGTATAAGCAGTACCTTTCTTTCACCTCCAGCAACTGGTCAGTACCAACTTAGATCTCCTTTTGCTTTTGAGAAAACTCTGATTATTCTCAAGTCTGCTGACCACAGACCTTCCTGTTTTTTTTCTGTTTCCCTAATTAGTTCTCTACCCTTCTTTATTTTTCTTCAGATGTGAGATCATGTCTTTTGAATATCCCAGTAAATGTTTTCATACTGTTCCTAATTTTAAGCATTTTCTACTATTTATTTTTTTTCCTCCGAAATGGTCTGTCGAGATTATTTTCTGCTTTGTTAACTGGACACAATTCTAAAGTACCACATTTGTATTACCAGTTTGCATTTCATTTTTCCTTTGTGGAAAACAAACAACTGAAGTCAATGCATTATCCCCTTTACTAGCTCACCCACAATTTTTATAAATTTCTGCAGTCATTTCTTTTTTAGAGCACAAGTCTTATGAGGAGCAGCTGAGGGAACTGGGGTTGTTTAGCCTGGAGAAAAGAAGGCTCAGGGGAGACCTTATTGCTCTCTATAACTACCTGAAAGGAGATTGTAGCCAGGTAGGGGTCAGTCTCTTCTCTCTGGTAACAAGTGATAAGACAAGAGGAAAGAGTCTCAAGTTGTGCCAAGGGAGGCAAAGGTTGGATATTAGGAAAAACTTCTTCACTGAAAGGGTTGTAAAGCACTGGAAGAGGATGCCCAGGGAGGTAGTGGAGTCACCATCCCTGGAGGTATTTAAAAGACATATAGGTGCTTAGCGACATGGTTTAACGATGAGTTTAGCAGTGCTAATTGTTGGACTTCACAATCTTAATGGTCTTTTCCAACCAAAACAATTCTATGATTCTATAAAGGTGAGCATTAGTATAATCTCTCCTTCCCAGCTTAACTTGTCAGTTAGAAGATACTTTTATCTATGGCTCCTAAAAATGTCAAGGGCTTTTTAGTACTTTAGGTACTATCAGATATCCAGATAACCCTCAAAATACAGCTTTCCTCTCCCATTAAAGACCCCTCCTCAATAACCCTACTCATCACAGATGACTACATAAGGACCAAGTCCCTGTGGTCCAGGAAGGGGCTTCACTCTGTCATAGTAATCAGGTGGCAGATTCATTGTTCTTAGTTGGAAAGATGGTTGCTTTTGGCTGCTCACTTGGCCTTTCTTAAGTAGGTGTTAAACTATGATTTTTTAACATCTCAACTGGAATGAAAAAGGGAGAATTACATTACTCCTGATGGAAATACTAGCTGATCTTGGTTGCCTGGGCCTTTATAAATGTTCACAAAGCTTTCCTTTTGTCTGTAAAGATCACTCAACATTTCATTGACAAGTGGAATAACCAAGCTTCACTTCTCTAATATGATTCTCATTTTATCTCTACTGATAAATCTACTCAGGGTAAAGGTGAAGAAAAGCATACCTTTGGCTTACTTCCATTCAGTTTCATCTACTGAAGAATCTACTATTGCCTAGAAATTGCAACCATGGTGGCCATGAATGGGGAAAGCTCACAAGTGTGCTTCACGACATGCAAGGGAAACAGATTGCTAACGAGCAACTTGAATAAAACCAGACTGGCTTGCTGAAGACTCATTTCCTATTTTCTTAAATCTATCAACATCTGGGATACAACTATGACTGCTCTCAATGATAAAGTACTGAGATTTGTTTTCTCTGCTGAAGGGGCCCATGAGTGAAGTTGTTGTCTTTGACCTTTCAGGGTCTGCACACAGTGTGCTTTAAGGCCCTAATTATTCTGTGGCTGGCTGGATGATTGTCAGGTTTCAGGTTTCCAGTCTTTTTATTTTGATCACTTTTAGGTTACACTAGTGGGCAGCAGAAATCCCAGGACTTTGGGGTAAGCACAGTGCAGAGCACTGTGGCGTCTGAACCACAGGCAGCATCAGCATCACCGCGTGCCAGAGATTCAGTGGATGCAAAACAGAGGTCCAGCCTGTTGGGCAGGGGACTGAGTTAAGGCTCAAGCTGTGGGCAGCAGATAAATGTGTGGTTGAGCTCACAGGTGGTGCACTTACCTGATGGTTAAGCCATGAGCTGGGGATCTCGGGTCGCCCTCTGTCTCTTAGGACATTGTCCTTCATACTTTCCACGCAGGGGTGTTCTCGCACTTTAGAGCCAAACGGGGGCTCGTACTCTTTCACTTCTGCCAAGAGAATAAGCAAACACAAGGGTATTCATCTGTGCTGTGCTGGTGCCAAGTGTGAAGGGAGCTGGCTGTTCTCTGGAGGAGTAGGAGCTACTGATTAGCTGCTCAGTACCACTGTTCTGCTTGACCAGCTCCAAACAAAGCAAAGCCAGTTGGCATTTTCAAAAATGTTTCAAGTGTGTTTCTCCCACATGCTCCCTCCCTCCCATTTTCTTTACCAGCCAACTAAACAATTTTCATTGAAACCCTTTAGTACATCATCGTATTAGCAACAGTCAGAGCAGCAGAGGAACCTGCAATGTTTTGCGAGTCTTTCAATCTGTGCTGAGGCAACACACACAGGAGCTTCAAGGTGAGTTTTGCCTGAACCAGGCTTGTAAGAACTGGTTACTCTGGTCCCCTTCAGGTCCCCTGAAGTTCATACACACAAATATAAACTGAAATCTATAGATAGATGTTAACGTACCAGATTGTTAGGAGGAAGCAGGTGCCTGAAAAGGACAAAGATACAGTAAGTGCTGGAAACTGCTATGCTACCCTTGTTATTAAGCCATGTTCCCTTGTCGAAAGTAGCAGTCTGCTCTTATTTTAGGCCTCTTTCCCAAAATGGGTCAGTTTTGGCCCATGATACAGAAGGCACTGCTTCCTGAAGGAATTTCTGCCATTCTAGTTTTTGTTTGCATGTTGCATATTTTCTTTGCTTTTCTTCGGAGAAAGAAAGGAAGAGGCAGACATATGGGACCTTTGGAGAAAGCTCAAGAAATCTCTGAGAGCGGAAATATTATAGTAGATGCTGACACAGTGCAGAAAATGCTGTGGTTTCTTCGGGAACAGATGGAGACTTTACTCACAGGCCTAATGACTTGCTAGTATTAGATAAAGATTTATGAAGTTGGCCTGTTCTGCTGCCTCTTATTTCTTTCTAGGAATCAACCGAGGGCAAGAAAAACTGAAGTGTAATCTACAAGGCAGTCTGAAGAGTGCATGTGAGTGCCTAGAAGATATGTGAAGAGAGAGGAACGAGATGGGAGACACAGTACTGTTGTGTAATGCTACAACCGAAGTTCAAATGCAACGTCTAGTGCTGCTCTCTCCTAACACAGGGTAAAAAGAAGCTCTGAGAAAGGTGATAACAATTGTTAAAGGCCCAGAAAAAGAAATGGGAAGAACCCCTAAAGCATAGCTTTGTTTCCTTTGGAGAGAAAGGTAAGAGGTCGTATGATAAAATACTGAAAATAACTAATGATCAAGATAACACAGGTCAGATCCTTCTGATTGTCATGTCCCATGATAAAAACAAGGTGCTATTGAATCACAGAAACACAAACTATGTGATTCATATGACTGTGAACATAACTAAAAGGCAGACTTTTCTCCAAAACCTTAGCGTCAGGCTGTAGATGTCATTTCTATGTGATGGTCACAAGATGAAGACTACAGGCTACAGAAAAAGAGACAGATTTCTAATGCTTAAAAAGAATATCCAAGATACAGTAAACATTTTGGAAGAAAGATTAAACCTTGTGCTTCAAAGTTCAGCATTGAGAGATTGAGCTGCAAATAACTATGTGCAGTGCAGCAGATCACCTCACAGATGCCTCTTGCAGAGTTTTCTCTCCTTCTCCTGAGCCATCTGGTAATGGCCATTGTCCACACAATGCTCTGGAGAGCAGCTATCATCCCGAAGCACAACTCCTATATTCTCATACGTAAATCATTTTCTTTAAGACTCAAGGGCTAAAGTCTGCTTTGCTTTCCTTCTCTACAAGAAGTCCAGTTTCAACCACATTAACCTGAATTAGAGATTACTCATCCAAAGTAAATTTATAACACCTTAGCCCTAGGAGTTAATTGCTGTCCAGACCTGGATTCCTGTGCAGCAGATGCACAATGATTACAATGCAGATACCTCTACTTTTAAAGCAAACCAAATTGCTGAAGTTTGCTGGGAAAATTTAAATAGCATGACCTAGACAGCCATTCTCTATACCATATCCATCAGTCATGGTTTGATTATGGTAGTGGTCATGGACACCAGCCAAGGATCTGAGATCTTATTACAGTATGAGGAGTCAGAAAGAAGCTGGTGCTGTGGTGCTGACCTGTTCCCTCGCACTGAGCTTAATCCAAAGGCCATTCAGGTTCAGGAGACAGGAAGGGAAAGCCCTCCTGGGGAATCGATAGATTTGTCATATATTTTCACTGCTTGAGAAATTCTTTCTATACTATGAACATTCCTCTTCCAAATATTAAGACAATAGGTTCTTCAGGTTTGGTTTTTTTTTTGGTTTGGTTTGGGTTTTTCTTGTTTGGTTGGTTGGGTTTTTATTTTTGGGTTTTTCTTTTGTTTGTTTGTTTTTATGGTAAAGAAAGAGAATTTGAAGTCGGATGCTAATTCACTGCAATAACTTTATAGTAATACAGTTGTGCCTTCCCTCAGTTTGAAAAGCATGCAACGTATTCTTGCTATTTATTATCTTCCTCCTATTTCTCTTAGAAAGAAAAGCCCAACAAATCCTCTTGCAGTAGATCATCCTTAAGCTGTGGAGTCTCAGGTGGCAGACACATTGGCAGTAATAGATGGGGTTATTCATGGATCATGTTCACGTGATACAATAGATGTCAATTTGAAATAGGTGAAGATGTTTGTGCCTAGCTGCTTGGGCATGGCTGTATACAGATGCTGAAACTATTTTTCATCCTTTATATGTTTCTTTTGGTTGGTTTTAGGCCAGTCATGCACCAAAAATGTCAACTGGCTGAAGTACCATAAAGACCTCAGGTACCATTAACAGTACCTTTAGTGTTCAGTAATGGCAGGGTTCCTTCAACTTTAACCTTCAGCATTTAATCTTTATGGTCGTGTGCTGCTTTGCTCCAATAATCACTGCACCTCTAGTTCCCTTTGACACTGGTCTGGCCATAACTCTCAGAAAGCCTGGGACTGGATTTTTAGCCCCAAACAGAAATGTTAGTGAAAAGCTATTTGTTGTTCCTGATGAATGTTTTGGAAAATTTCTCTGTGGGTTCCTCATGAAAAATATGCCTTATTCATGATCTCTTTCTACTCCAAGATCTTTGCAGTGAGAATCAGTTCCTTTGGGTTGGAACAGCATATCCACAAACCCTGTCAACACTCCCTTGTGCTCTGTTTTTCTGGTTTACATGAGACAACTTCCAATTCTGGAAGATGAAGGCTCATTTGTTTCTATAAAGCAGGAGTGAGGTGAAAGAAGGCCAGCAAAAATCAACTGTGGAGCACAGTCCATAGCAGTGGTCTTGTGTCTGGGAGCTTTAGGTCTTCTGAAACACCTCTCCTGTTAGAGATTACAAGGGGAGAGCCACAGAAGGGATAAATCAATTGATGATGGCACTACAGCTGCTTGTGTGTGTGTGCAGATTGTGTCTTCCTTCACGATAGAGGAATTTGGGTGGTGGATCTACTTAGCCATTGCACAAAGGGATTATGCAGAAGCTCAAAAGCCACGTTTAAGGAGCTATTAAATGCTTACTTCACATTTACCCTAGGTTTCCCTGTTCTGCTCCTTCAGAATACAGATGCTAGCTGGGAAGGGTGAGGATGTGTTGGGATGTTTTAAGTGACTTCACAGTTGATGATCAAAGACACAGCCACTCTTCCAAAGGTTCAGGAACACATAAGCTCTACCAGTACAGTTACAGGCTGCTTAGTCACTGCGTGCTGGATCCTGAGGTGGAAAAGTAGAGGAACATAGAGCATGAGAGCACACCAGCAACCAACAAGGAGTGTAGTGCAGTGGTCTTATCTACTGCTACCTGGGCTTGTTGAAGGCAAGCACTTGATACTTTACACATAGTACTGTGGTGACAGAGAATTTCTAGGACATAAGCTGCTGTGGTGGGGTGACGCTGCACCATGTGGATGTACCAGCTCAGGTTTATTTGCCACCACACCACAGTGCAGCGGTGCCCTAGACGGGCTTTGGTCCACAGAGGGAGAGGCTTAAATCAAGCCTCAGCTGCAGCCACCTCAGGGTCCAATGCACAGGCACAGTCCCACTGTACAGGCTACCACAATGCTCCCTGCTGGCAGAGACTGTCACCTCTCCACAAAAATATGGTGAAGGCTGAGAGTTTCATGAGGTACAGGATGATCAAATGCTCAGTTACCAAACTGTGGCTCTTGGCTGACTCTTTCCAAGTAAGCATAAGATTAATCGGTGATTTTATTCAACATAGCTCTGGCAAAGCAAGTCTGCCATTTCAAATAAAGCCCTGCTGCTATACCAAAGCCAGCCACCACTCCAGGCAGTAAAACACTGTACAAGCAACATCGCCATTTTCCGAGAGGTTTCTCTTCTCCCTCTTCACCAGCTTCTTGTATCCAGAAGTTCCCTTTTCCCCCATTCTCCCCTACCACCCCCAACAGTTCCCCACCCATAGCAGCTCTGATACAAAACAGATGGTTTTCTTTTCTTTCTAGGAGGCTGTCAGAGAAATTACACTTGCTTCACTCGCTAAAGCTGTGTCGCCCTGAAAGCAAGTGGTTGAGATGAAAACTGTATTTCTTGCAACATGCAGCATCTGGTGCACAGCTGTTGTGCTGAATGAAATACCAAGTTAACGGCAGCGTGGAGCAGTTGAAGTTCTCCCCATAGTAGTATTGCCGAGTTTCTAAATATGCCTCTTAAATTATACTCCAGTGAAAAATCAGTCAAACTTGATCTTTGCCTCTGTCTCCCTTTCCCTCGTGACCCATTTCTGCTTCTCCATATTTAGCACAATAAAGTAACAATGAACAGCACGGCCTTTCTCAAAAGCTGATCCCCACCTGCTTATTTACTACAGCAGCTTCACAGTATGGATTATGCTGCTGGGTATTTTTGTTTAAGCGTTTGCTGACTGAAAAGGCTTGGCATAGTGTGGAGACTGTGTTTGACAAAGCTGCTGTAGTGAAAGGACCTGCCTCCATCAACTCCCACACTTACTGAACACCTGCATGCTGACAAATAAAGCCTGAGAGCTCCCCTTGTAAAAGAAGCCAGTCACTGTACCTCTACGTGGCTGAACGGCAATTAGACCCCTCACATGCTTCCCTCCCTATTGAAAGTTGCTAATGCTGCTGTCTCAGCTTAGGCTGCCACTCCTGCCCTCTGAACTGCTAAGGGCTTCTCTAGTGACAGGGAGCTGACACTGCAGCCAAGCCTGCTCTGCAAATACAGTGTCTACATCTTTTAGGCTCCTTTGGAAAGGCTGGTTGCAATCAGGTCAGCCTACTCTGGCTTATATGGGAGGTTATTTCTCTCAGTGCTTAAGAAGAAAAGAGGGGTTTGTGTGAGCAGAGGCAGCTCCTCAGGAAGGCTGTGAGGAGAGAAGGGAGTCTCATGAGTAACAGATGGAGAGAGAAAGCGGAGGGGGGCTGTAGTCATGAATCACTGTAAGGGTATTTCACCAGCTGGTTGCAAAGACAGTCAGACTGCATAAACCAGGGGAAAAGCTAAGAAGGAAATGAGAGCAACCATTCAATGCTGCTGCAGCTCAGAACCAGAGACAAGTTAAAGGAGCTACATCTTGGGAGTTGCATTTCTCAGGATGAAGACACTAAGCCCAAATTCCACACAACCCTCCCTCACCCCTCCAAATATGCCCAAGTACTACTTTGGTTTTGCTGAAGAACTTAGCCCCTGGAAAGATGAAATGTGTTTCTGGAGGTGAGAACGACTGAGGGATGAAATGAATAGGAAAAATAAAGATATGGGTGGAGGTTATGCTCCACCTTGAAAGCAAAAGGGATGCTGGGCCAGAGAAATCTTTCCTTTCCCTGAAATGACTTGAGTTCTTCTTCTCAAGGTTATAGAGGTTCAGTCTCTTCTAGATAAACATGGTAGTGATTTTCCTTCCTTATGAAACTCTCTTTATATCCTCTTTTACGCAGTTGCCTTCTGAGAACAGCAGCAATAAGATTTGCTCTTGCCACAATCTCCATTTCACTGTACTCAGCAAATACGAACAGGAAGGGACTCTGGCAGCAGCAAAGATAAAAGACTCCACAGTGAACTGCTCATATTTGTATTAATAAGGTGAATTCCTAAATGTAAAAACCAAAGCTAGCTCAAGAGACAGGGCAATGATCCTTTTTCTTGGGTTTTCAATCTCCTCAGCCACATTTACAAAGTGCTAATGAAAGGCTGCAGTTGTGCCAGTGCATCTAGAAACGGGCAAGATCACAACAGTTAGGTTTGCCTTGGAATATGCCAGACAGCAGTTCAGTTCCTGAAGCATCAAACATTTTTTCCCTGAAACGTTTGACTAGAAAAGAAACTTCTATCACGCTTTTACGCTAGCACTAGCTGTTTGTACACATATTCACTTTGTAGCTTTTCTGGCAGAGTGCAAGCAGGGGCAAATCTGTTGCCCACAGTCCAACCCACCCACCAAGACTAAATGCTGGTCAGACATAGGAAGAGACTGAGGTAGAGGCATTCCTCCTGCCTGCACATGGACACCTTGATGCAGCCGCACAGCCACTGTGCAGAATTGCTTCAGAGACCTCCATCGACACCCCTGTGGCATCCCATGGATGTTAGCAGAGAAACAAGGAGCACCTATGCACATCTTCCCATGGGAACATTAGTTTCCCTCCTGTACACTGTGTTCCCCATACAGTACTGCTCTTAGCCTGCAAGATTGTCCTGTCTCTGTGACAGCCCTTTGAGATGCAACTGTGCCAAGTCCAATGAAAAGGGAGCCTCTGTGGTTTTGGAAGAAGGTTAACAAATCAAATCATTGTAGCATATCTACTAAAATATCCATGTTAGTGTTACCTTTTACAGCCCTACTCCTTACACTGCCTGTGAGAGCCCTAAACTGTGCAGCAGTTTTTGTCAGAAGGAATGTTAGACAATACCAGCAGATTGAAGAATTTTATAGTAACTTAGTCTCATTTTAGTCCCTGAAGTAAGGTGAAAATCTTCAAATACAGCACTATGTAATGCAGATGTCTCAAAAACAGCTTTTCTGATTTCTAGCACATACCAGTGCTTCACACTGGGAATACTGGGAAAGCTTTAGGCAAAGCAGAAAAGGAGACTTTATTACAGTGAACAAATTCTGAATATGAACAAGCACAGCAGCTCTTCCTGGAGCTGTTCTGATAATCAGTTCCAATTATTTTTATTACTGCACTTTATACAACAAACATCCCTTGGTTTCTGATATGAATGATCTATTGCAACATCACAAAAATGATAAGCAAGCAGCTGGGGATTTGGGGAAACCAGGAAGGTTTCTGTATGACTATGATGGCCCTTACTGAAATGATCAATTAGTAAACGTGACACTTAACTGGCCCTCAGAAGGTTCCAGAATTAACATTTCACGAAAGTAAATGGGAGGGAGTTATGACTTCTTGGTATTGTTATTTCAAAATGTCTTATGTTTCCAGTCATTTTGGGTGAGGTCAACTGGACTGAGTCAATCCATGGCTACTCAAGATGTTATAGGAAAAAACATTATCTTTAAAAGTGCTCTACCCAACAGCAACCCTTACACCAGTCGTGACCCAGCTTTCTTGTGCTCTCAGGTGCTTGGCCTTCAAGCCTTCTCATGCATATGTGCATCTCATACTACTGAAGTTCTGTTAATTTACAGCATCCAGGTGCAATGGAACAATTGGTGAGTGTCAAAAAGAATCACCCCCTCCCGAGACAACAACAAGAGCATGTCTGTCCAAACATACTCTTAGAGAGAAGAAAATTGTTGGCACTTACCTCCGACACCATTACAGCGAGATGTCATTTCCCAGAGGACCAAAGCCATGGAGTACACGTCTGTTTGTTTGAAGGACTCCACATTCTCCAGGTTCATTCTGGACTCCAGAACCTCAGGGGCCATGTACCTTGCTGTGCCAACCTACAGGAGAGGAGATTAGGGAGAGCTCGGGAGCTGCAATTGTAACTCGTGTTTTGGATTCTGCTGTGATTTAACTTCAGCTTTCACAGAAACGGTGCCTTTTTACATGTATCCAACAACTCGGGCCATACTTGGCACAGGTCGCATTTTCTGCTGCCAGGGGAATCTGGCATTTTCCTGACTACCAACTTACTTGCACCTCCCTTGGTAAAGAAAAATAAATGAAGCCCTTTTTAGTTCCTGAAGCAAATAGTTTTGACACTAACAAGCTTTCTCACTCTTTGGCTGTTCACAGATAAACTTTGCCCTTTGGGCCTGAAACAGCTGCCACTGACTGAGTGTCTTTCAGATGAGCAAAAAACACATTGTATTCTTTTGCACTGCATATTATAGTGTTAGCTGTTTCTTTTCACAGTAGCCTTAAAAGGAAAGTGGTAAATGAAGGGCTGGCAGAAGAAAACAAATACACAAATACTGAATAAAGAAGCACACATTTGAAACAAAACCAAAAATCAGCCCCTTTGTTTGAAAACCTGTTCTCATAAACTTTATTCATACTGAGCAATTTTCAGCAATGACTTTAGCAGCTTCTAGATCTAGAAGGCAAAGTTGAAATGTCTGGTTTTATCACAAGAAAGGATTTATGGAAGTATTTTTTGATCACTGAACAGTTGCTCTCAGATGACAAACTCTTCACGGGGTAGATATAAAAAAAATTACCCCCCTTGAAAAATTGCAAACAGTAAGTTTTTGATCGGGCAAAAGTATTTTCAAATTGGAGACTGGTTAATCATAGAGATGAACAAGCTCAAGCAGGCAATGCAGCAGGACCTGTGATTCAAATGAGCTATTTGTAGACTGAACTACAGCAATCACTCCAGAGCCCAGCAGCAAGCAGGACTGCAAAAGTTCATATCTGTTACTGGGTCTGAACCTGCAGGTAGCCACATAGTAAAAGTACAGTCCCTGAGAAAGCCCTGTGATATCCACTTTACAAGCTTCTGTAAACACGTCTTATTACCCCAGGCTCAGGACAAATGGGAAGAAGTTCCACAAAAAGTGCAATGCACTGTAAGAAGACAGCAGAAAAGATCAAGGCCATAGCTTTTTCATAGTAACCTACAACAGCAGAGAATTTCTGTGTCAAAAATACTCAAATGGTTGTATGATCAAAGCCTTTATAAGCAGAGGAGAGGAAAAAACCCAGTGTAATTGGTCTCAGTGTTAAATTCCCTATGTGGACTCCGTGATGAATTTAAGGCCAAACGTGAGCAACTGAGTGAGTACTTGGAACAAGTGTGTCAGCAGCACTGAGCTGACCAGTATCTCCCTCTCCTACAGAACATAAACATATGGACACCCTGCAGTAAAGCATATTTCTATCCCCCAATCCATTCCCCAACACACAACTTCTTCCCCAGACAGATACAATCCAAAGCTTAAGAAGGGCTACCTGTACACTATGTCCCACAGTCCCAGACCTCCAAATCATGCTCATTTTAACAAGAGTTACTGGTGCCTAAATACAGACATTTAACATTGTCAAAAAGTGCTGTTCTACTCTGTCATTTCACACTCTCTTTGCAGCAGTGAAAATTATTCTGCAGTTTTGCTGGACAATGAAGGATCAAACTGAAAAGACTGCAAAGTTTCTAATGGGGAAAAAGTTTTCAGCCAGTCTCTAAGGGCACTGGTGCTGTATGGTCAGTAACAGCTACATTTGTGATACGGAAGGTAGTGGGATAGATGGGAAAGAAAATGGTTTTGTAACTCCAACAACTTGCTTTGAATATTACTAAGGCTGACCAGAAAAATGGTAGAATATTTACACTCTTCTATTTATTTCATAGGAAGCTAGAGGTTTCCTTCATTTAAGATTTGGGTCAGCTCCATAATATTAAAGATTGGACCTCCTGGTGGGAAAGATTTGAGTCAAAGAGTAAAGTTTAGAAATTACGAATCATAGAACCATAGCATCATAGAATGCTTTGGGTTGGAAGGGAGCTTTAAAGGTCATCTAGTCCAACCCCCCTGCAGAGAGCAGGGACATCTTTAACTAGATCAGGTTGCTCAGAACCCTGTCCAACCTGACCTTGGAATGTTTCCAGGGATGGGGTTTGTGCTGCTTCTCTGGGCAACTTATTGCAGTGTTTCACCACCCTCATTGTAAAAAAATGTCTTCTTTGTATCTAGTCTAAATATACCCTCTTTTGTTTAAAATTGCTACCCCTTGTCCTATCAAAACAGATCCTGCTAAAAAGATTGTCCCTGTCTTTTTTATAGGCCCTCTTTAATTACTGAAAGGCAGCAATAAAGTCTCCTTGGAGCCAACTTTTGTCCAGGCTGAAAAACCCTGACTCTCTCAGCCTGTCCTCACAGGAGAGGTGTTCCAGCCTTCTGATCATTTATGCATAAAGCAAATTCTGGTGCAAGATCCCTCTAGCAAAAACTTCATCACTGAAGTTGGTATGTTGGGGAATTTGAGTGGATGGTGCCTGAGTGCTCAGAAGAAACAAGGTGGTGGTAGAAGTGGAGCCACTTCACACCATTTTACTCCTTGTCACAGAGAAGAATGACACTATCTGGGTTACCCTCAAACAGATTCAGTGAAGCTAAACAAAGTAAAACAGAGGCCCTCAACACCAGTATCCAAGTACACGGATTCCAAAGCAGTAACTTGCTCTGGGCATCACTGTACTTTGTTGTTAGTGATGGTGTGGACTGTGGAAGTAGCAGTATTCAATGCTACCCTTATACTTCCAAGTGTCTGTGAGCAATGCCAGAGAAATCAGCTTGAAATATGGGTTGGCTATGAGCAATCGAAGTGTCTGTGGGGTTGAGTTTCAGAGCCTCTGCCTTACACTGCCAAATACTCTGTTTTCACTTTATTCCAAATAGAACCAGTCTTATGACTTACAATATAGTATGATTTCCCTGAACTCCAAAAAGGTCTGGTATGATGGAAAGAAGTGATATGTAATTGTGAGCAGTGTCTGTATTATTTTAAATACAGCTTCCCTGCTTATCATTACTGGTTTTTAAACCCTCTCAAAATGAGATGGGGACAGCTGCTTCTCAGTAAGGAGACTTTCAAAGACAGATCTTCATTAGATAACAACAACGAAGTCCCTGGGAACTCAACAGAGCACTACTGACTGAAGAATTGTCCCTGAAAACATTCTAAACCAAAATATTAGTTCTCTGTGAAGTAGAAGTCAGTGTAAATGGACAGGCTTCGATGGGACCTATGTATAAAAATATATGTATAATTAAATAATTATGAATTAACAAATGGTCTGAATTTATACAGGAGCTTTCATTAGAAGATGAAATATTTAGAGATCTATTTGAAAAAGCTAATCTTCAAAGCACTCATAAACATCCTTCTGACATCCTTGGGAAGTAGATGAATATTTTCTGTTACTTAGTTGAAAAGCCAAGAACAGGGCAATTATTTTTATTTGAGATTCTTGCATTTGCTTGCATTTGGAGAAAGTGTCATGATCTTAAACAAGTTTATTTTTGGCCTGTTAAAGTTATTACCTATCACTCTAGTTATCTGTTTACGCCTCTCAAAGACAGAAGACTGACTTCACTTATGCTGGGCTACACCAGGAGTGGGTTTACTCACACAAAACTGTAATGGCATGAAAACTGTGGCAAAACCTCATAATGTGAAGCACATCCTTACTGTGTATGTGTGCATTGCAGCAGCACCACAAACAGTAGCTAACAAGCTCATACACACTTAGTATAAGTGTATAGAGAGGATGGTTGCATTGTACACATATGCAACTCTCTGATCATAACAAAACGTTCTTTGTACATCTCTCACTATTGCTTTCATGTTAAGTTTAAAGACTCTTTGTTTATAAATACTGTCACTTTAAACCTTTAAGATTTGAAGTAGGTATGGCAACATAGAATTCTTCCTCTTTTTGCCCCAGGAAATGAGTACAACACCTCACCCCCCCCACCCTCTCTCCCCTTCAAACTTTTAACTTACCTGCCCGCTATTAGCCAAGTCATCCACAGACAGAGAAGGGTCCAGTCTCAGGGATAGCCCAAAGTCACAGAGACAGCAGGTTAAATCATTTTTCACCAGGATGTTGGAACTCTTTAGGTCTCTGTGCACTATAGGTGTTTTGGGGCGACCACAGGGTGTGTGATCACTATGCAGATGTGCAATCCCTCGGGCCAAGGACCCACCCAGTTTCCAGAGGTCCTCCCAGCTGATAATGTGTCGTGTGAGGTATTCCTGCAAGTTTCCTCTAGCATGGAAGGCAGTGATCAACCAATACTGTTTCCCAAGATCTGTCTTGCGCTCCTCAGCTGTCAAGAATTGGAGGATGTTCTCGTGCTTGAGGTTGACATCTGAAAAAATGTCTTTCTCAGTTTTCCAGGAGGCATATTCTTCATATGGAAAGATCTTGACTGCCACAGTTTCATACTGCTCCGAGGTGTTTTGCTTCAGCTTGGCTTTATACACCTCAGCAAACCTTCCTTTGCCAACAACAATGTCCAACTCAATGGGCAGCAGTTCTGTGTTGTGGTTGATGTTGTTGGCACAGGTAGAACTGATGTCTGAGCGGTCATCATCCAACATAATGGCACAAACATCACTGCAGTCCTTATGTTTCCTAGGCTTAACATTCTTCTCCCATGCCTTGTTGAGCTTCCTCTTCTTATGAGTGCGGTAGGCATAAAAGATAACAATCACAGCAACGGAAATCACCAGTAACGGGACAAGACTTATGATTGTAACTTTGGAAATGTCATCGTTCTGCTCTGGCTTATGGGGATCATCTGGAAAGAAGAACAGAAGGAAGGCATACATTAAATGATACAGGAGGCTGTCAATAATTATATTTTTTATCTAGAGCACAACAGATTATTTCCTTCACTGACAGTAAGTAATAAAAATTATCACTATGTTCTTACCTCAAAATGCTGGTTTGTATATAGGCTTCCACTTATCAGGATTTCCCTGTCTGATTATTTTATAAGAAGCCAGAACTGAATGAGCAAGAATTTAATGTAATTTCATATCTTTGTTCTTTTCTCAGGCTCTTAATACATTATGGATGAAACTTACTTCCCTGAAGACAGTAGGAAAGTCTCCTCCACTTACTCTGTCAATGTATTCTTGAGAGATGTATCCCTTTAACCAGTAATTCCTAAAACACATTACTTTATCTAAGAACTGGATTGATAAATAGACAATGCAGCATGTGAATTGCAGCTTGTCCAGTTATCACTCCAGATCCAGTATATTTGGGATCCATGTAAAGACATCTTCAGAAAGCCTGTCTGCACACAACTACTGCAGGTTATTAATGTTCAGGCACAGTATGTATGCCTGCATACACATCTGAAAAACAAAATTCATTCTCATACTTCAATGTGTATGGAAGAGTAATGCTAGAACAAATTCCAACACCTGCACGTGCACAGGTGTTTGAATCCTGCAGGCACAACCAGGCGTGTGTGACACATCTGAGAACTGTCACCACCCATGTACTTTTTACATGGATTTATGTAACTGAAAATATCCTCTGTGTGTCATTTGCTGGCTGTACGCTGGTTCCCCTATTTTAAAGCAGCAGATGGTTCACTCCAAACTCCTGAGCTAGTGCAGGCCACACACTAACATGTTTTTAGGGGGAACATATAGGCATAGGGAATAGAAGAACAACAGGGACATATTCCAGAAGAAGAACATGTTCTGGGAACAGTACAGAACATTATTCTAGAGGTGAGGGCTGCCCCTGTCACCTCTAAAAGTGACCTACTTCAGTATTTCTTAGGGAAGACAAACACTTTAAAAGGGAACAGTTTGGGTTTTTTTTTTTCTGAAAATAGATTAAAGAGGGAGGGCCAGTTTATCTGAACCTGATTTGATTTGGCATATGAAAATGTACTCTCCCAGTCTATTTCTTCCTTTTAGTCAGAGCAAATGTACTACATTATTTTTTTCCTTAGGGAGGGGATTGATTGGAAGAAGCCCTGAATGGACTAAAACAACTGAAGCTGTAATCAGAGCTAAAGAAATGGCTTGTGTTGACAGGCCACCGTTCTGATGGTTTCTTACAGCAATGTCACTGTTTCACGTTCTCTGTATTGGGCCAAATAAGTCAATCTGAAAAGCAAAAGTTTAATAAGCTCTGAAGCCACTACATTAGCCACAAGCTTCTGTTTCCCCTACCCTGTGCCTCTCTAAATGAAGGCGCTGAAAGGGGTGCGGGAACAGAGTTAACAATTAGAACAAGCAGTACCTCTGATCCTCCAATTTCACTTTTAATCACTTTTCTATTGGAAACACAGTTAGCTGGCAAGCAGCAGAAGCCATCAGCTATTCAAAGGCAGGTGACAGGAATTCTGAAGAGTATATTCTTCTTTATCTTGAAGAAGGCCTGAATCCTGAACCAGGATGTGCTTCCTCTGTTTGAAAGGTTCAGCAACCAGATGTAAAGCAAGTAATTCCATCCTAGCCTCTCTCACAGGATTTCCAGGAAGAGGAAGTGCCTTTCTAGCACTGACATTCCTGGTTATCACAGATCAGTGGCATTCACTAGCAACACCTATAAAGAATGGATTTTCTTCATTTATGCAAAAGAACTTTTTAAGACAAACCCTTCTTCCACACCTATGCAAACCACAAAACCTTATTCTCAAGTGAGTTCAAAATGCTAGTAAATTTCAAACTTCAAATTCTGAATCTAAAAAAAAAAGTACTTAAAAGTTCATCACAGATTACAGGCACCCTTTCTGCTTCTCAACATGTTGAAGAGAAGAAAAAACCCCACTTTTTTTTGATGTCTCTTACTGGAAGAATATATAGAAAGTCCAATGTCATTGTCAGTAAACAGAAGATTTACATTGCTTATTCCCATGTGCATTTTTCACTCTCAGAAAATCTGCTTTATAAAGAACTTGGGAAACACAGATGTACATTGTGGGATGGCTTATTTTGAGTTTTGGCTGCAAGCATGCCACAACTGTGTGAACTCAACCATGATATGTAACAGTCAGAAAAAATAGTCTTGATGAACATTTGGGGATCTGTTCTGTTTTGGGTTTTTTGTTTGTTTGTTTTTGGGTTTGTGTTTGTTTGGTTGGGTTTTTTTGTTGACCATGGAATAGCATGCTTGAAATTTGGACTCTGATCTTGGAACTGAGTACTATGTCATATATATTATGCAGTATACTTTTTAACAAAGATTAACATGCTTCTTTAGGGCCCTTTAAGCCCTGTTTCTTTGACATAGAGCTGCAATATGTAGCCTAGATAATTGAGATACAAATGTCTTTCTAAATGAGGGAGAAAAAACCAAGATGTATTAGTTCTCTTTCTAATTTTTCCCCATGAGTCCAGGCAGTTGGAGGTAGTTGGGTGCATCTTCCACTCTAACTGAGAAGAAACTCACAAAGAAGTTGTCACTCCTTGACTGTTATGGCTCTCTGTCTGAGGCCCTCCAATCATTCCTGTGACACCCTAGAGTAGGCTGTATTATTTTGACCGTCATCTGAGAAGTCTCCAGCAGGCTTCACAGCCCCTTTGGCTCTTCCTCTTTTTGCACAAGAGTAAGCTCTGCTTGTGGTGCACGGGGATTTCTGGGTGGAAGGGAGAAACTGTAGATGTCACAAATGTCATTTGAATAAGAATGGAAAAAAAAAAAAAAATCAAAGCAGAAGCTGAGCAGTTTGGCCACTTCCCCTGAGCACTGTATTATCCTGCACCCCTGCTGCAAAGTGACACATCTGCTTTGGCATCATTCCTTGGAGGAAGTAGGGAGGCACGGAGTGAAAAACATACAGCTGCACATCCCCACCTAAAGCAGCAGGGATGAAGGGTGTGCTCATTTTCAGCTCTTAAGACACTAGACAAGGCCCCTTCTGGGCTTGGGATGAGCAAGAATGAGCACCCAACAGGAAGAACTGTCAGGACTGACAAGACTGAACCTTGAGCTTAGGAGGGGACTGAGCTGCCTGCTAGCAGAATTAAAGAGGACAGCAGCAGCAAAGAGCCGGTGGCACTGAGGGCTGGTCTGAGCAAGGCATCTCTGGAACTGCCTTGGATTGTAACTGCTGATACAAGCAAAACAAAATCAGCCCTTCCAGCACAAGTTAAGTTGGGATACTTCTCTGTTGAATCTGCATGCAAAGTCAGGGCAGGATCAAAATTCAGAGCATATCTGTATGTTTGCATAGTGGCTAGCCAACGTTTCCTGGCTTGACTACAGGAATCTAAGAAAAAATATGTTCATTTGCTTATAAATAAATACCTATGACTCAAACCTCATAATATAAAAAATGGGAGTGCAGCTTCCTTTCTGAGCACTGGCATGAGCAAAACGTGGCTGCACAAGCGGGCAAGGAAATGGTTAAACGAAACAGCTTTTCAGGTTTTGCAAACAGGCTCCTAAATAACTTTCCCCACCCAGAACTATTTAGGCAATCAGTCCTTTCTTAAGCTTCAAAAGAGCCTATTAATATAGCATAACAATAGAGAAGTTGAACTAAAAGAACGCTTCCTGTATGCGGTTTAAACTAAGCACAAGCCATCTGCACAACCCTTAACACTACCTAAGCCTTTAGGGAACAGGGCTCAGGTGCCAAGGAAAATGGAAACACTGCGCAGTCCTATTCAGTCAGGAAGCCTCAAGGCACAACACTGCATTGCCTGGAAATTCTTTAGGTTGGATTGGGTGCCTCCGATTGAACTTCGGTATCACTGAACTTTGGAAATGAGAAATAAAACAATGACAATAAAACTAGGACCTGCACTTCAATGCACAGGGCAGCACAAATGCACAGACAGTCCAGGCAGAACTAACTCAGTGCTGTTTGGTGCTTGTGCAACTTCTGAAGTTGCTGCCTAATCAGCTGCTAGTCAAAGCTGTGCAGCAGGGCAAGAATATATTTGATACTGTAAGAACTAAAGTTAAACATATTGACACTGATGTATCGCAAGCTTCTCTAGTTTCTTAAAACCCTCCAGAAACACAGTCACAAAGTATGGTCTCAGGCCTGGGACTGTGATCTAGTTATTTTGCAAGCTCCTGAGACATAAAGCAGCCTTTTGAGCTGACTGGAGGACGACTCTGTTTTGCAGCAATTCTGAGGTTTCAAAGTTTGCTTTCAATTCCACACTGACATGAGAACTAACAGTGAAAACTAACACTTTCTCAATGTTTTTACATAAACAAAGTTCTGTTCAAATGTTGCAATTTGGCAAGAGATGTGAGTGCTGAATCCCTACCAGTGGGGGGACTAGTCTGGGGTATTGGAGCTCTGAGTTCAAATTCTGTTCTATTGGATTCAGGGACAAGCTTTTCATCTCTGATTATTCTGAACCAAGCAAAAAGTGAGTTTGAATTTTATGTGTGTACTGATTTCTGGGCAAGACAGTAGGCAACAAAATATGGAAAAGTCTGCCCACCTCTTTAGTGTTACTTTCTGGATGAAGACTAATTCAATAAAATGCTTCATTTTCAGTGAGACAAAGTTTCACTCAGAGCAGCTGTCTGGGGTAATTTGTTTTATTTCTGTTGATGAATTCACAAATGACAATGAAATTCTGTAGTTCAGTGTCTCATGAGCCTTCTTGAGTTTGGTCTTGTTAGAATTAAAGTGGCTTGGCAATCTTCAAAAAAACTGTTTTAGATGGCAAATGTTGATTTTCAAAACAGAAACTCTCCTTCTGACATTTCTGAATTTTTCCTTGAAACATCTATCTTGAGGACAAAATTGGTCTGAAAGTTGACCCAGCTTCTGTGTTTAAAAACTTTTTCTAATTTTACAGACATTGCTTTTTGGGCTTTGTGTATGGGGATGGGGAGCTTTTCTAGTGGAGGGGAAGACGACCTTTTTCCTTAGGAAAATGGTTGATCCTAACACAAAATACTTGGAAATAATCAAACTCAAATGCTGCCCCTCAAACTAACCTGTATTTTTTTATCTTGACAGTTTCTTGGAAACATTTTAATTTTCCATCCTTGCTGGAGATGAATAATTATTTTTTTTTAACTTGATAGTTTCATGGGGCAGGAAATCAGTTCCACTCCACCCTCTGCTCTGTGCTGAACCATTTGATGGCAGAAGACAGAGATTACTGGATTTTAAAACCAGAGTGGACTCTATCTTGCTATCCAGTGGAAAAGTAACCCTGACATTTCTTGTAGACTTCCCTGAAAGTTAAATTCCTGAAGCCAGTTCCTGAATTTGTCAAGTTTTTTTGGACTAGGTAAACCAAGTCTGTCAAAGCCAGTAACTTGCGCTTGAGCTGTCTTCATCTTTTAGTCTAAAGAGGATATTGCCAGAGTATCCAGAACATAGTACCTGCTGAAGCAGACTCCTGGAGAGGCACTAGCTCTGGTACAGGGCAGGACTGCCTGGACTTCTGTAGAGGCTGTGACGCACTCACTACTGTTGTTCCCTGGGGGCCAGCAGCTTCGCCCTTGGCACATGACTACCCTTGACTGATCGGTTGATCAGTACTCAAGACATCTCTGTTATGCCCAGGGAGAATCCTCGGTTACATGATCCAGTTACATGTGTTACATGTTGGAAGAGTCATGCATATGCATCCATCATCTGATGGGAATAGCTCCATCTTTGTCATGGAGGCAGGAGGCAGGCAACTTGATTGCCTCTGGATAGCTTACTTAAGTGAGAAGGCTGGGCAGCAATGATGTAATGGATATTTTATCTATTGTAAGCAGAATTTCATTTTTCAACTGACACCCAAGTATGCTATTCAGTACCCAGGAGGTTTAAGAATCTCTTAAGCTCTAAGACAGAACAAATAGTTTGTTGCTGTTTTATTCCCTTACTGCTGGCTAGAAAGTGCAATTCCTTGGTTTGCTGGCACAGCTTCCATTTGTTTAAAATCTCCCACCCCTGAGTGCATTCCCTTCTTAACTCTCCCATTCTAACAGGTCACTTTACTGTGTGCACATGGCATCTCTCACGCATTTTGACTTTTGTAGCTGAGCTTTCCTACTCAGCAATATGAAAGGGGACATATTCTAACTTTACATGATGTGACTGTGTTTCTGTGATACATGCCTCGGTTATAGAACTCAGTGTCTGCTGCTGTTTGCTGGTGGTTTTCTGGAACCAATCAATCTCTCCGGTTTCAATATGTTCCAACAGATGCCACACATTAACCACTATTTTTATTCTCAGCCTGAGTTTCACCCCTCCAACCTTTCTCAAAATATTATGTTGCTGGTGTTAGTTACAGTTTGTTTCTGTCTGTAATTATTAAAGCCTCTTCCATGACAACCTGATAAAAGGTTGGCCACATTCCCACACTTATTAAGCTCTCAAGTGATGCAAATTGTAACAAATATGCCAACCAGACTGGAAGAGCGCTGCCTAGTTTGTTTTCACACAAATCTGTAACTGAGCTCTGCATGGTTATTTTCCTAGGAAGCAAACAATATAAATAATACAGAGCATAACAAAAATTTGGCTTCTTTTGCTTCTTTCCATTCTATTTCCTTTCTATCCCACTAAGTGAATCAGACATTCAGTATTAGACAGCCTCTCCTTTGGTTACATACAGCTGCAGGCATTGGGTGGGACACTGTGGCTGCAAATACCTAAGAGGAAACATAGAGAACAATGCCAATATACAAGCAGTGAGAGGCTCTGTGCAACATTATGTAATGCTACTGACCTCTTTTATGGGGCAGCTGGAAGACAGTTACCTTCTGAACATGTTAGTTGGATAACAGAAAAACAGATTAATGAAAGCCTTTGTTAAAATCCACTTGGAAGAGGTCCAGCTGTAATCATATCCCTTCTGCTGTTCCTTGAGCACTGGACAACTCATCACATGAGTATTTACGGCCTGGCGGCTGTTTGCACAGATCTTAAGTCTGCTCTTAAGTCTGAGATCCTCCTATGTAGTCAAGTAAAATCACTAACGCTTTGACTCTAGTAAGGAGAGGAAGAGGAGAGAAAGAAAGGAAAAGACAGGGGCAATATGTTAGAGACAAGTGAGAGATATCAAGTTAAGGAAATTAAAAAATTATCCATATCTCCTGCCATCTGGACACAGGACAAGGCATCACATAGACATGCTTGCGGTTGTTCAGGCAGCAGAACAATACCAGGTCTCCCAGGTAACAACCGCACACAGTGAGCAATTACAGCACTTGACACATGGCAAATTCATAGTCTGTAGTTCATTCAGGCAAGTGACTCAGCCATAACTGATTAATCAAATACTTACATCTCTTACACTCTCAAATCGCAAACTTAGCAAAACCATAACCAATGTGAAGATTGTTAGCTGCACAACACCCTCCCCCTCCCTGACACACTTCCCCAGTTAGCTTCAATATCCTCATAAACTCTTGTGGATAGTCATCTCTATCACTGAAGTTTTGATATTTCAAGGCAACTGTTTGAATGATTCAGGTAATCATTAAAACTTGCATATGTGGTTGCTGCTAAAGGTTTCTCCCATATTATGACCAGGTGCAGTGGGAATGCCCAAAATAATGACTGTATCTTGTAGTACACGGAGAATAAACCCAGTCTACTTGAGCAATCCCACACACACCTCTATTGTAAGCTGTATGGAGATCTGTATAGCATGGCAAGACAGGTGAGGGTTAAATATGATCTCCATGTAAGTTACCAGAATGAAACAACTCTAAACCAGAGATGTACTACAGGTCTGCAAATCCCATTTCCAAATTTTGAGATCTCTGCATTTTTGCTTGAATTTGAACTCAATGCCCAGGATAACAACTGCAAATAACAACAACAATGGTAATTAAAGGATTTGTTTTCCTGTCTGCAATCTGCAGTGCTGGGGTCACCCTATTGCACATTGCTGAATGAATGTATCTGAATGAGCCTGCACAACAGGAAGAAGTTGCATTTCATAGCAGGTAGGTCATGCACTGTTTAACGTGCAGGTATCCTATTTCCTTGGCTACAATGAGTGCCTGGTCACCTCTGCCCACAGAGGACTCATCAGATGTGAGACTAGAAAAAGAAGAGTCCTACTTGGTCCCTTTGGGTAAATATGCCTTGACCTCAGCCAAATAGCTTAGTATTGTTAGTAAAGAACTTTGTTAAGCATTTGTCATACTCACACTGGCTGGTGAGCACAGACTGGGAGATGGTGTGGTGAACAGAAGGCTGAAGAGCAAAACTGCCCAAACACCAAGGGAGGCCTGGAACTGTGCAAACAGCTACAGACAGACCTGGCTCATCACAACAGGTCAAAACACAAGGCAGCAAAGCAAGATGAAGAAGATCCACTAGACACAGCTAGACATCAGGGAGAAAAAAAAACAAACCACCTGGTAGTCCAGTCCTGCACTCATCTTTTCCACGACAGGAAGAGCAGGCCGCTGTCTGCCACATGGCCAACTTCTAGGCAGCCAGGACCTTTTCCTCCACAATTTTGGCTAATCTTTTCCAGTGGTTTTGCTCCGTGGCTTTGCCTTCTGCTAACACTGGCATTAGACATTTGAATAAATAATGATTAAAATACATTGGCATTGAGTTTTGCTGTGACAAGCATTTTTCCATCACAGGGGTGTAAGCTGCTTGCCAGTCACCCACAATTTTGTTTGGCAAAAAAGAAAGCGATTAAAAAATAAACACGGAGTAATCAGATTTGCAATGGCTACCTGTCTCCTGTATATTATTTTTCCAAGAACTACAGTACATTGTTTGGAGTGATTCTACACACAGTATTTTCCACCAACTGCCCATGGCCTGAAATGCCAGGGATCTAAATCAGGGTCAGAATATCCCCTGACACAGCAGAACTACAGGCATGTTTAGGCACATGTCTGAATGTGTCTTGCTTATTTTGCAGATAGGCAATTTAAACAAAAGTCCACATAAGAAACAGGCATTTGGTTTGGATGTAACTACTTCAAACATTTCCAAAGCCATCCTTGTGTGAGTCACAACACCTCCCACTACCTAAAACCTTCAGATGTTTATGTCTAAAAATGAAGTCTGGAGATTTACCCTTCACAGTCAAGACTGATACAAACCAACAGTTCTATAAACCAAATCTTCTGTAAGCAGTAACAGCTCATCTGTGAATCACTGGAACGTGGTGACTAACCTCTGGTGGAAATTAGAACTTGTTGCCTTACCCACAATTTTCTTTATTACATCAGAAATACCAGGAACAAACTATATCTGGTCTGTCCTAAGTGTGTACCCAGGAGTAAGAAGAGCTAGAACACTGATCATTTATAACAATAGCTTGAAAGGAAAGGATTAGCAGGTGAAAAATTACAATCTTTTTTATTGCCTCGGCTTCTGCTAACAAATGAGTGCAATCACTTTTTGTTCAGGCTTTTTCAGACTAGCTTTTGTCTACTTTCTAAAACCATAGGATGTGCAAAAACACTGCAAAATTTCTTGCTCTGGTTTACAAGAAACTTAGAGAGAAAAAAAATGCAAGAACAATGTATAGAATAGATCTGGATGACAGTCATTCCAAAGGCAAAATTATTACAGGCTATTATCTGGTTGTCTGGAGGAGCCATGGACCAGCTGGCTGTGATGTTCTGCTCAAAGTTAAACACAGACAGGAAACCGCATGTCTGATACTGTAAAAATCGTTTGTCTTCCTGCCATGGCTAACCAGGCAAGCAACCCAAAGGGGCTGTTTTCATTTAAAAGAAACACTAATCCACAACAATAAAAAAGGGATGACAAAGCCTCAATTCTCCCCCCCCTCCCAACTGGAGCTAATACTTGTGTTTGTGAATGAACTGGAAATGTTACAAACTGAAGTTTTTCTTTACCTTATTTTTTATCTGTAGCTAGTCACTTACTACACGTGAATGCAGGATACAGTTTTCATGAGTCATCTAATGTACTTACAGCACATGACCTAGAAGTAAGAGCACCACTCTGAAGACTGAAAGAAATTAGGGAAAAAAAGACTGGCTTTTAATTTGTATTACAGCTCCTTTTAAGTTGTTCTGGAAGTGTAAGGGGGACTGCAAAGCTGATGGGAATGAAGGAACTTGAATTTATAGCACGGTTTTCATAAACATACACACAGAAGACACACATTTGTCAGAGCAATTGTATTCAGCTACATAGCTCCAGGAAAGACAGCTATAACATGACTGATTGATAACAAATTACCCAAAATCCACAAGGGTGTGGTTTGCTTTGTATAAAAACTCTGAGAGGTGGCACCAGATACGGATGGGGGAAGTAAAGACTTTCTAGCTTGCTCTTGGCTTATCTTGTGTGGTTTTGCAACCTAAACTAGTTAGCCTTCCTGGAGGGCTGGGAAGCAAGAGCTAGAAGCCACTCACATAGCTGACCACCTCAGTGCAGTCACGCATTATGTTTCCTCAGAAGTGGAAAGAGTACCCCAACCCTACATTATTTCAGATAACAAGGATTTGACTATATCCCTTTCTGAGGAACTTACAGGTGACAAGGTTGGATTCTGTGTGCCATACTCATTTAGAAGTGTGTGCAAACAAAGCTCTCCAAAGAAGGCCTCACACTTGCCTGTTAAGAGACCTGACAGACTCAGTAAAAGAACCATTGTGGGATCCAGCAGGTAGGAGACAATAAAGTAAGGTGTGTACATGCACACATGCACATCTGTGTGTACAGTATAAGGTCCACCAGCACTATGCATAGCTGCACTGCCTTTACTGTATATGCAGGGGTCTATATAAGCATTTATGAAGTAGAATGTGGAAAGGTTATGCAGTTACGATTGGGTCTATATTTAGATTTCACTAGTTTAACTGAACTCACATACACATACTTGTGCCATAGTAAGCATGAGGTAGCATATCCACTAGCAAAGCAATCTTCTAGCTACTTCAGGCCTACCACAGAACAAGTGCAGATAGTCAGTTACAGTGGAGAAGCTGACTTAAAATTCACATCCTATCAAGTTACTCAGTTGTATCTGTGTGGCACTATGGCAATATTTGTCCCTTTTAGAAAAGGCAAGACCTTAAATATGGCATTCGCCTCTTGTTTGTGTTTTATAATATAATTAGCATATGTTGCACTTTGGTGTGTCAACAGAACAACTCTAAACATCTTGGTTTCATCTTTCTTCTCATCAACTTCTAAGTGCAATGTCTTGAGCCTCAGCTCAAGTATCATACTTACTTCAAAAGGAGGACAGGCTGGCAGGAAGAAATACCCTCTTAACACACAAAAAAGGTTGAGATTTTGCAAGACTCAGAAGAGACTAAAATAACTCCTGCTACTAGAGGTTTTCCTTTACAAAATATGATTCTGAAGTCTATTGGTATGACATAGTTAATATTACTTGCAAGGTATTGTTAAACCTACCTGATGGAAAAATGAGCATATCATTGCATTCTTCACCTGTACAGGAACACATGAACATCAATCCCCCATCTTCCTTCTTTTCCCTCATGAAACACTGCTCTGAGCTGGAGTCATCCAACATGTGACCATACAGTGTGTTCTGGGGATCATGGCATATTGTTTCCAATGTCACATTTTCATCATTCTGTCTCCTAAAAGTGAAAAGGAGAAAATTCAAATCAAAGAAGGAAGCAGACAGGGCTGTGCATGACCAAAATTTGCCTCTTTTGAGAACTCAGATGGGATTTAAAGAATACCATATGTTCTTTTCCAGCTTTCCTGAATGGGGTAAATTTGGCTGTGTCTGGGCTGCTCATGCTGGGGCATTTTTACAATGGCACAGCTATTCCTGTATCATATTACTACTAAGCTCCAATGAGTGCCTTTGAAAATCTCACCCAGAATTATTCAAGCTAATGCTCAATGAACTGCTGTGAACTTCAGAACATACTTTTGGTTTTTGTGGTCACTGTGCAGACAGTAAAAATCTGTAGGAAATTATGATAAAAAAACCCCAAATTATTTCCTCAAAATCTGAGGAATTTCTAGTGAGTTGGCCTTTTTATTTTGTTTTTGAAACCTACAATCAACACAATTTCTACACTGAAGGAGTTATCCTTATAATTTAAAATAAAATAGAAATAAACTCAATACCAACCACAGAACTGGTGCAAGCTAGAGTTGCCTCTCTGTAAGGGAAATCTTTACAATTGATAATCTGGATCATATTCCTGTGTTCTGGTCTGGTCCACAGATCTCATTTCATTAACACAAGACTTAGAGGCAAAGAGTGCTTTAAATACAGTTCTCCACTCATTTGCCTTTTGGATAAATTGGCATGAAAAATCCAGATTATGTCTGAAATTGCACTGTAGCCACTTTGTATGGCAATAATAGACACTGACCACTTACCAAAGGAGCACAGGACAAATATGGAATAGAACACTGTACTGATCCTGCATTTCAAGTGCCTACTTCCAATTACACTGAACACCAAATGAATGGACACAACTAATCCCTCAATAAATGAATTAACTATGTCTTTCTGTAAGTGGTTCTAATTACTTTCCTAAATCAGCAGCAATGTTGCAAATACTCAGTTCTGTTCCTTTTGTCCACGTATGAACTCATTAAGAGTGTTTCCTGTTTTCTTTGGTAGGATTGGATTACCATTTATGGAAGGGCAAACCCACGGTTTTTAGTTTGGAGAGCAAGTTTAGAGTCAACAAGTCTTAAAAAGGTGTTATAACTCATTTTCATATACACTTGAATTCTTTGAACCTAGACATAGGGCATATAAAATGCACCATGCCTACAACAGAGTCACTACATACACAGAAATATTTTTGTTACCATTAACAGAAAGCATTTAAACCTATACATAGTAAATAAGCCTCCTGTGACAGATAATCTAGTTCACGTTCAAATCCAAAGAGAATTGTCTTTCTTCAGCATATGCTACCACAATCCTCTCTGAGTCTCAAATCTGTTTCTACTCTGAGTGCTGTGGGTGGATGCAGCTTAATGGTTTGAGCAAAAACATGCCTCTTTTCCAGTAACAGCATAAGCTGGAACAGAGCTGCTTTAGAAGAAAAAAATCCCCAGAACATTTCATATCAAAATTGTTGTTAACCTCAAGCATCTCTCAATATGCTGAGAATAGATATGAGTTGGAAGCAAGAGACCAAAGCCTGGTGAGGTAGCAGGGACATTCTGAATATCAGAGCAATCAAGGAAAGTACTAAGCAATGATGAATGAGGGTGTGCTCCCCTCCTCACCTCTTTTAAGAAATAACTTACCATATAGCGACACAGACTTCACTATTCTTCTCACAGATAGCAGTAATGTTGCAGTTGCTCCTGCACTGATCTTGGTTTGAGCAGGTTGTTACTTTAATGTCACAAAATTTGCATAGGTTTGGCATTTGCAATCCATTTTCCTTATTTCTGTCTACAGGTGACATAATTTCAGCTTAAGGAAAAATAAGAAAAGGAAACTCAGTAAAGGTAGATCATCAGATTTCATTACTGCTCATTATGAAGATAAGCTTTCCATCAGCAGCAAACACTTCCTCCTACATTAAATTAGAAAATATTTGATCTCTCACAGCTACCAATTTTCTTTACAACAGGGCAAGTGCAATAATGTCAAGACCAGGTTAATCAAAGTGAATTTGAAAAGTGAAATCAACTTTTATTGACTTCAGAGGCAGCAAAAGTAGCTTTGTAATTTTCAGGATTGAGCTTATTCTGAGCCCAGTTTGCACCAAAATAAGTACTCTGCAGTTACCCATTTGCATTATTCACAGGCAGCATATTTGTCCCCTACATACAATACATTGCACCATGGTCTGTGTGCCAAGTAATTGTGGATACCATAGTGGGGATGCACGTTATGACATGGATCATGATGAACTTTGCAAGTTTGCCTCTACTAACCTGAGACATAACCTGGGTCTTGTCCCTAATTTGATTACTGCTCACAGAAAGATGAGAGCTAGAACTGCTTTTCAGTTTAAGGTAGGTGGTCTGCTAGAGGTTGTGGGTAAAACTCAAGCTGGAAATGCAATAGGGCATCTTTAATCTGCTACTGGAGTCTTCCTGGGCTAACTCAAGGGGACTTGAACTTAAATGACTTGAACTTGCAATGACTATCTTGTAAAAGTCTGCTTTGACCCAACAGCTGTATTTCTATACCAGTCATTGAAGAATTACTTGCTTACTGATTATGAGCCTTAGTAGTCACCATCTGCTTCAGTGTGGTAGTAATAAGAGAACAGATATGTTTTTTGTCCCAGTGTGTGAATTTCAGGAAACATACTTTTAGTTCAAAAATTATTTTGAAAAGCCACTGTGACTACAAGGAACAGAAAATGCCAACATAAGCTTTTTCTCTAAAGCTAAAATGAATATGCAACTATCTGAAGTGGAGCAGACTATCTACAACAGTTTCAGTCTGACTCACTTTGTAGTATATTTAGAAAAGCAGGTTGAACCACTTCAAGGAGATACTGGGCTTCATATTGTACAGCCCTTCTCTTGTAGCCACCTGTGTGTTTAAACTATTGCTCTCTGTGGCCAAATGTTGCTACTCAATCAATAATAGGCAACCAGGGATTCGTAATTTCCCTCTCACACCTCCATTAGCTGAGAAATTATTTTTTTTTTCCTTCTAGAATGTCACTACTTACTACCATTAGAATATTTTATTACCGGAATTAAACATACATGCTTTTTCCAGCATGAAATAAAAAGCCCTCTTGCTAAAACTTCCAATGGATTTCTGAACCATTGTGAGGGACTAAGAGAAAAGTCTTCCCTCTTCATGCAGATCACACATCCTTCTCATCACTAGCATCCTCTGGGACTGACCCAATGTCCCTGATCTTACTGCCATTGTAATCAGTGGCAAAATTCCCAATGATTTTAATGGAGAGAAGATCATACACAGAGAAGAAGGTTACAATGAGCTCATTGGGAGCACTTACGCAGGTGGAGAATGCTGGCAGTATGTTACAAGCAGGATGAATTTTATTTTAAGCCCTAGGTAAATGTTTCTTGTTCTTAATTATTTGTGTTGCAACAACTATCAAAAGCCATGCAGAAAAACAAAGCCTCATTGAAGTAGGTGTGGTAGGAATTCAAAAGGTCTTGAATCTAGTGTTATATAAAGTATGCATTAATATAATCGTCCTTATGGCAAATTGCTCCTCTCTCCTGGATAGTACTTATTTATCATATGTTGAAGAGAAACTAATAACTATATTGATTTATCTAGGTTCTAGTAATGATCAAACTAACTTGATAATGAAGGACTGTCCCTCTACCCAGTAAGAGACGATCTATGGTCCTAAAAGCCTGGATGAACAATACAGAGAAATATCAAGGGAGAGATGAAGTCACTCACCCAAGTTCACACAGGAAACCTGTGGCAGGGTGCCAAGCAGCTTACAGCTGAACACAGGGGAAAGACATCTGCTGCTCAAACTGCAAAAACCTTAGCTGCATCCACCCTGCTTTCAGCTCGGAGCTCACATGGCTCCATGTTTCACTGGGCAGCTGTGTCACGATGGATGTCTCTGCCACAGACACAACTCAGTCCTCTCTAATGCCTGCAGTATTGGAGCCAAAAGCCACATGAAGGCAGGTCCTTAGGTAAACTGGTTCAAGAACATTATGTTTGTTGAGAGGCAGGGCTCGTTCCCGTGCCATCCCCAGCCATGCCAGGTTCTGCCAAGACTCACCCATTGGAACAAACAGATGAAAATATGTTTGGACCTCTTCCAAGGAGGTCTCTCCAAACCAAGCAACTTCATTAAAAACAAAGAAACAAAGAAACAAATAATCTGGAAAGCAGCAATCCTCTGCAAGGTCACAAACCTTTCCAAGTTAGCATGGTAGCTCTTAATTCAACTACTAGCAAAAGGCTGGCTAATTAGGGTTAGCTAATTTCTGAGCAGGCTAAATTAATGGCTAAAGCTAATGGGATTTTAGGACTTCCAGAACTGAATACATGTGAATTTTCTTCCCAAAATTCTTGTAATACTTCTTGTAATAGAGGCTGACAGTGCAGTGTCTCTCTATTCATGCATCTGGTAGCAATGGATAAACTGCCCAGGTGGACAAAATTTCTTCTATGCTTCGGCATTTGATATAAAGTGAGACTGCAGTTCTATAATACTGTCACATCACTCTAGCAGCTGTTGGTGTGTTGTTCATTAATAAAGCTCCAACTTGCTGACTGTGATAATCCACCTAGTTCCAAACTAAAGCCAAATTCGACTTTCCCCTATCAGACTGATGCTGAAATCAATCTCTGCAGAGGGCCTGAGATGAAATCTGGAGTCGGATGTGAACCTCAGTATCGCTCTCTTCTGATTGCAGCCTGCTACTAGACTCTGAGGATGTAGAAATCCAGGAAGAACTGGTCTCCTTCCAAGTCACATGAGCTTAGTTCTGTCTCTAATCAACAAAATCCTGCCTGGAGAATGACAAGTTGGTAGGGTTCTTCTCCAGGGAAGTGTATTCACTCATTCCTGAGTTTAAAAATGCTTGACTATTTTGCTGTGCATTTCATACCCCATGAGCCAATTCCTCAAGGTTTTCTCTGCTTCAGACAACCAAAGTAATTTGAACAGTGTGAACAGAAGCAACGTTTCATTTTGCACAGGAAAACAACAAAAAAAAAAGTGAATAAAATGGGAAAGCCCATGGAGAAAACACAGTTTTGTAGATCTGAAGGAAGACATCCTAAAATGCTTCTCCTAAAATTTCAGTTTTGCCATCTGCTTTCTAATGTTTCTTTTCTTATTTTTACTTCTACAGAAAGCTTAATTCTATCTTTCCTTGCTTCCTTGTCCATGGAGAGGGCTACAAATAAAAGATCATGGTTTTGTGGCTATGAAGCTTTCAACCAACCAGTTCAGCATAGATAGGTCATTGTGGTTAAAATGCATGGAACATGCAAGCCAACATGTGGGCTGGATATCATGGAAGAGATACCAGAGCAGCCACATAAGAAATATCAACTCCATGGATTCTGGCTGAGACAGGCTTGAAGGACACTTTTACTCTATGGTTCACATCTTTTTTATGATTTCTCAGAACCTTATGAACAGTATATATCACCCAAAGTCTATTGACAGTCTTGAAGTTGTTTGGGTTTTGTCTGTTGTTTGTAGATGTGTAACTTTAATCAGGGCCTCAGGCTATAGCTTACATTCCTCATACTTTTTAGCATCCTTATGCATCTCTCAAAAGCTAAGAACATTTAAATAAAGCCCAAACCAAGATTCTGTCTTTTTGGGAATATCTACAGAGGAAAACTTTATGTCTTAGGATGCATTTCAGAAATGGTAACCAATCTTACTCCTACCTTGTAAAATACTGTTACTGCATTTCTCTTCAGTCATCCAGTGCCTCCAGCACATGTATGAATACAAAATAGCACTGCTGAGCAGATAGATCCCATCCTTTTGGAAAAAAGAGTACCAAGGGAGATGTTGAGATGGGAACTCAACTACTCAGTTTCTGTGAAATAGTTCCATTTGATGGGAGAGACTACATTATGGAAATCTGCAAGGAGGAGAATGCCTTTATGAGAAAGCCTTGAAGAAAATTGTCCTTGTTCTCCCGAAAAGCACAGCTCCATGACATCATATCTCAATGGCTGGAAAGGACAGTAGCAGCTATGAAGAACATCCAAGCTGTATTACCTTCTTGTCCAACAGGAAGACAGCATGTTTTCCCAGAAACAGTACTAAACACAGCATTTTTTCTATTTTGCCTACTATCCCCAAAACATGATCTATAACCTCAGCAGAACTTTGATAGTGATGAAGACGTTGTCAGCATCATGAAAGTGAAGAGATGATGATGATGCAAAAGCACATTCTTTGCCTTACAAATATCACTGAATTAATCACAGAAGAGAAAGAGTCAAGGAAAATACATGATTTGAGCTTTGCTTTTAAGACCTGAATATATCCTGAAGGCTATTCTTAATTTTACTGATTATGTTCAGTGCAATAGTACAAGGAAGAAAAGATAGAACCATAATCAACCCCAAAGATTAAAAAATCATGAGTTACAAAACCACAAGAATAGCCAGAAAGATCATGGAATAAAGGAAAAAAAGAAAACCCAACATTCAAAACCCAACAAAACAACTGCTGGGTTCTCCTTTATTTGCCATTGTTGCCTGGACACTTAGAGTGCATTTGAGTCACATTTTGAAACTCTGGCCATAAGCAGGAGGGTTGGAATTACTGTATAACTTACAAAATTAAAAGATAAAAAGAGAAGAAGTCACTAGAATCCTGGAGCTTGATCTTCAAGAAAAATGTCAACTATCACATGATGTGTCATAAAATCAAAGGAGTTGGCAACACTGCAGATCACCCAGTAACTACCATGACAACACCTCCATGGATAAACCTATGAATTTCATAGGGAACGTATTTTCAATTTTTCAGTTACAGCTGCCAATTCTGAGCTAAATTTCATCATTAGTTGAAATGGAGTGTCACTCTGGGATACATAGTCCCATACTCACTACATGAGTATGAACTCACATAGCCCAAACTGTCTTGGATGCTGCTTTGGGCTGCAGCCCTTTATCTCAACTATGATTTACCCCAGTATGATTAACATGGGTACAAGACTTTCGTGACTGTGTCTATTAAGATTAACAACAATTATTATCAAGAGTGCTGAGACAGCCTCTGTAAAGCCATATATGAGATATATTTAACATAAAACCAAAATATGTCAGAGGAAAACAGGTTCCATAAACATTTAGGTCACCAGATATTTTACTATCCATGTGGCAGGATTCCAAAAAACCTCACATTCCTACAGATTCTTTTGCAGAATCTCTGCCTCAATTTGTAGCATATATAGTCACAGATCACTGACTTTACCCTGTTCTGCCCTTAGCAACTTGCTCCCTTTTTTCCCTAGGAAGGTGTTTCACTTCTTAGGCTTCTTATTGATCTTCAGCCTTCTGGCCTAGCACAACAGCTATCTCAGTCAGTACTTAAAGATATGTCTTTTAAGTGTATCAATTGCACTTTTGTTTGCAAAGTGGTTGGGACCTTTGTGTTGCTTTCATGACTGATCAAACCTCACTGGGGCTCTGCAAAGGATGAAGACCAAAATAACTTCCTTTTTATGGACACCTTCTAAGTTAAGTACTTGGAGGAGATGCATGTCATGGCTTTTCCCTATCACTTAAAGGGTCCTGCCATATGAAAAAAATGCAAGTCACATCTACCAATTGGCAACAATACAACCATTAATGCAAAGACACACATACAGCCCTGTCACTCATCCTATCAAAAACAGCCACTATGAGATGGGGGAAAGAACTGTCTGGTGGGGCCCACAGGCCTTCAAACAGTTTGTGTGGGCTTCAGCCTGCTCTTCAGCCATGACCAAAAAAATCTGCTAGGAAAGAAGAGCACAGGCTAGGCAAACCGTTCTGACAAGCTAGACCTAGCCTGAAGTAGTTTGGCCACTCCCAGCTGGAGGAAGGCCAAAGCAGAAGAACTGGTTCACAGCAGAAAGGCCACTGATGAACTGCATTGGAATGTGGGAAACCGCTATTTCCCACCTAGTGGCAAGCAAGAGCAGGGGAAGGTATGTGCAGAGGTGGAAGACAAGAGAAAAAGGAGCAGGAGTTAGAAAACTTTGCTTAAGTTGCCTCTGCAGTGCCAAGTGCTTGCCTTTTAACAGCAAGTGGAAACAGCGAAAATTTGCTTTAGGGATTGCTGCAGGCACTGACACAGAAGCAGAATCAAATCTGGCAGGAAATGGGGGGAGGGACACAAAGAAAATAAGAGAGCAAACAGCATCCTACACTGGAGATCTTGAAGATAAAAATCATTCTTGTATTTAAAGTATTAAAATGAGTCCATTCTTATCCACTACTTCCAAGATGATTCCAAGATTCCATTAATTATGGGCTGGGCTCCTCTCACTGGTACAGGGCATGGCAGTGAACTGCCTCAAAGGCACCTAAGAATGGAGCTCGCTGCTGGTGACTCCTGGCTGACTGACATTAGTGCAGGTGTGAGGAGACTCCAGCTCAGCATTTACAATAGAAGTGCAAACACTTTCAGAAAATGGGGAATAAAAATAGCATTGTGATGCTTCAAATAATGAGATGGATTTTTACCTGTGGATTCTGCTCTCTTACACTTTTTCTGGCCTCTGTTTACCACTCCATGGGAAGTGGAACAAAAGAATACTGTCTCCAGGCAAAAAGGATGAAAAAAAATCTAAATGATGGCTTCCCATAGGACACTCAGGGGACGTTTCATCTTCTCCTGACTTCAACCTGCAGCCTTCTTAACACAGACAGTAAACAGCACACAGCACCAGTGAACCGTGTGTGATGTAACATGAAGACCAATTTATTCAACTATGACTACATGGTCTAAGTTTTTTTCTGCATAATGCATTAAGCTGGGAATTTACTGGAAGCTGTCTTTGGTGGTTAACTCCTTCTGTGACTTTAGATACACAGTGAGTATCAAGTACAGCAATGCTCATCTGGTTCACAAGATTAGGAAGAACAGTTTTCCTGCTTTGCTGGAATAAGCATGATTCATGGTTCAGAACTGGCATTTGCATAGTTAATTCTGATCTGTCCATTAAGATGCATATCCTGCAACTTCACCTCCTTTTTTTTTTTCTTTTTTTTTGTATTCTCACCTGCTCAGTGAAACTTGCCATTACTTCACTTGAAACAGAGCTGAGAAAGTATAAATACTTCAGCTTTGTACAAATATTATTTTCCATACTTCTATGCTCTGAAAATAGACAGCAGCCATTCAAGCATTATACAGTTATTTCTGTGATATAGAAGGAAGTAAAGATTTTTTTCATGACAGCATAGTCTCTGTGGAAAACCCCCAACATTTAAAAAAATACACAATTAGGAACAATTCTGACTCAGAAAAATACGAATGTGCCTTCTCTCTCAGCTACAGAGCCTCACCAGAACAAAACCATGCAATTGAATCTCCTAAGTAGGCTGAATGGAGTTTCTGAACCCATCTTACCTCTCCCTTTAGTTACTTAAGAAAGCATGTTTATGAAAATATGCTTCTCTCCACTCCTGCCCCCTCACCAGTCACACCACCACCACCACCAACATACTTCAGAATATGATAGCACTCTTCATTCTTCATAATGGTGTTGGGGAAGGTGAATCACTTGTCCTGAAAGAGGCACATACTCCCTCCAAAAGCTTAGTTGATATTTCTTCTCTTTATCTCTTACTACAAGAGAAATGAGGAATATCCAACTTAAACAGTCATTCAGCCCTATTTTCAAGGGGCTACTTATTAAACTCCCACTTTCCAACAGGGAAGTTCAGGAGTCCGCACAGTACAGGTGGAACACTACTAACAGTACTTTAGGACATTTTCTAATAATGTTATAGCCAAGCTATTTCTATTAGTTGTGAAGTACTTCATGGGGACACATCCTGGCTCTTCAGCTGATCTGCAAGGTTACTGAAAGTGCTCAGTACCATATACAATCTGAAAAATCCATGAGATCATCAAAACAATGAATCATATTCTTAAGCTGCTTACCTAAAGGCATTCCTTTAGCAGTCTAAGTGTCATCATCCCCTGAGTGTCTGTCTTGTGGTATCTGCTTAATGCAAAAACAAATCTTGTCTGCTTTTTTTAGGAGCATCCTCACTGGACAGACTACAGGTGGGAGGAAGGTTTTGAAGTGTATGTCAAAGGGAAGTGACTGCATCTTCTGCTAAACTTGTGGGAAGCAGAACACATTACAATCTATGGTAGGGGCAAAGAGGCTAACTTCAAAAGTGTTATGAGCTTTCTGCTACACTGTATTGCCAAACCCTGCTGTCCCTCCCATGGGGAGTTGCTGTTGTCATACTTATGATGGACAGAGTAGCTGGGCACATGGGTACAGTTCCTACTTCTCCCTTACACAAACAACTGTCATGCTGGCTCATCACCGCGCTACCAGAGCGGGCAGCCACATCGCACGCTGTGCAGATGGAGCCCTGCCTTCAGCTCCCACAGACCACTGCACAACCAAAGCTCCACAGAAATCAAAAATAGTAACATATTTGCTTGGCTAAACACTCCCAAATTATTCTCCTACAGGGCTTTAATCATATTTAGTATATGGCCTTGTTATGCTTAACTTTCCCAACAGCTTCAAGTAAGTAAGTGCTGGCCTGGAAAACACACACCACCACATGAGTTTAACTGATTAAATTAAAGACGTGGAGGTTTGACAGTTTTGCATATGAATCTTCAAATCCTTTTAAAGCTAATTTACCTGAGTATACATTATATTAGGAACAAGTCTAGCCAGTGTCAGAACTGAGAATTACTGCACACAAAGTTGTTGTGGTTTACTCAATTACTTTAAATCAACTATAAGCTCAAGAGGTGTGAATTCTGTATGTGAAAAAAGCTTTCATGTTATTTGACCTGCAGCATTTTCAACAGGAATAAGGAAGGCTAGATAGATGGGAGAAAGTAATCTCTTCCAAATGCAAAATGGTAATGATTTAAAGACTGATCTCTATGCTGGCAGCATGCAGCAACTCAGGTGGCAGAAAGCCAAATCTTTCTTCTGAAACTACAGTTAAGTCTTGCTAAAGTTAACTCTTGCTAGTTAAATGCTTGCTCAATATATGGCCATTGGAATCTAGTGTATTCAAAAGAGAAGACTAAGGTAACTAAAATCTAGAGGAAACTGTGTAAATAAAAACTAAAAGCAGCTGCTGTGCCTTATTAAGAGTTAAAACAGATAAGCAGATGTTTATCAACACTATTCGTTCACTTCGGAGACTGGCAGGCACTTGCAAACCCTCTCAGGTCTCAGAGAACAACCTCCACAAAAGGTCATGAAGTATGTTACATTTGCAGGGAGATTTCTGCTTGTTTTTTAAAGTAGCGAAAATGAAGCACAGACATTAACACTGTGACAATCACACAAAACATGAAACTCAAAGTTAGGTCTGACACCACCCCACCCCCCCCCCCCCCCCCCCTCCCACCACATCACCTAGGAGAGTGCGGGGCGCGAGAAAACAGAACTCACAATTCCAGCAATGAG